>JAJOOR010019677.1:0-20223 GCA_036250505.1 Solanum acaule | reverse complement strand
AAACCCCCCCCCCCCCCCCCCCCCCCCCCCAATTTTCCAAAGAAAAATGGATAATATTTTTAGAGACTATAAAAACTTTATTTTGGTATACGTAGACGATATTTTAGTATTCAGTAATAATACTAAAGAACATCTAGGACACTTACAAATGGTATTTAAGTTATTTGTAGACAACAGAATCATAATTAGTAGAAAAAAATGGACTTATGTAAAAATCTCATAAATTTCCTAGGAGTAGAAATTGGAGATGGAAAAATTAAATTACAACCTAACATAGCAAAGAAAGTCCTAGTTATGCCAGATAAATTAGACAAAACTAAAGATTTACAAATTTTTTTAGGAATTTTAAATTATGCAAGAAATTTTATAAAAGACCAAGGAAAAGTAGCAGGACCCCTATACTCAAAAACAGGAACTAATGGGCAAAAAACTTTCAATACGGAAGATGTAAAGTTAGTACAAAAACTCAAGAAAATGGTTAAAACCATACCAGACTTATCTCTCCCATTGGAAACAGATTACCCAATAGTCGAAATAGACGGAAGTCTAGAAGGGTGGGGAGCAGTACTTAGAATAAAAAAAAGTACGAAGACAAAAAAGATGAAAAGATCTGCGCCTACCAAAGCGGAAAATATAAAGAAAAAGGAAACATGAGTAGTATAGACGCAGAAATACTAGCAGTAATCTATGACCTAAATAGCTTCAACTTATATATTATCAATAAAAAGGAAATTTTAGTAAGAACTGATTGCGAAGCTGTTGTAAAATTTCATCAAAAAATAGATGGGAAAAGTAGTAGTAAAAGAAGATGGTTAAACTTTTTAGATGTCACCTCAATATATAATATATCTTTAGAACACATAAAAGGGAAAGATAATTCTTTAGCAGATCAGCTTAGTAGACTCATGAAAACTAACTATTTACTTTCAGCATGAGTACAGGAAAAGACAAAGTCAGGGCCTCCAGTTCAAGCAGCAGTACAGACCAAAGGGACAAATACTTATATCTCCAGACTTTATTGAGGAACACTTTGTTCAAACCCGAGACAAAATTAGATGAGGCAAAACTAAACACCCCAAGTATGGAAAGACTGCATTTCGGAAGACAAAACTCAATATTTTACCCCCCATCTAACTTAAGTTTCAGAGTAAAGCCGGAGACAAAGATAGACAGACCACAAAGATGTTTGATAGACAATCTATGGATAGCATATAACAAAGTTCCACGAGACAATAGTTACTTCATCTCAGTAATGAATTCGTTAAGCCATTATTTTACAGAAAAAAAAGAAGACAAAAAATTCAAATTCTATGTGGTAGTCCAAGGAAGATTTGCCTGAATTTTCCAGATATGGACGGAGGTAATAGACTCAATAAAAGACTTCCCCACTCCCCTCTTCAAAGGGTTCAATGACCTAAATAAAGCTTTGGATTACGCAAGAGGGACTCTAGGACCAAATTATTTCATAAGTCCAGCCCTAAGACAAACCACAAATCCTTTCCTACAATATAATATCCGAAAAGACATAGACAAATAATATTTTGCGACCACTGCTCTTCAATGACAGACGAATTTAAAAGACAAAACCAAACCATTGAGAGACTTGAAAAGGAAAAAGAAAAAATGACACAACACATCCACCTCCTACAAGAAAGAATAAGAATTTTACATTTTGAAATCACTCAGACCCAACCATTACAAATAGAAGAACATCCAGGGGAACAAAAAAGTTCTCCATCTCAGTTCAAAATGGATAAGAAGGGAGTGCATTCCCCAAAGAATGTAGAAAAAGTTACTGTATCGGCTAGAGGTATAGCTAGTCCCGTTAAAATGGTAGCGGGTAAAGACTTATCAAATTCGTTGATGGCTGACACTTTGCCAAAAAGTGTGAGAATATTACCGGCTAGTTTTAGTTTTAATACACCAAGAACCACAGAGAAAGGAGAAAAGACTAGAGGATTTCTGTTAAAAAGAAAGAAAGACAAAAAAATTGAACAAATGATACAAAGTTCCCTCCACAAGCTACTTGGTGAAAAGACTAAAGAAGTTATATGTGAAAACCCAAATCCCGAACCAGAGACTGCAGACACTGAAGATTCAGGAAGTAACGAATACAACCCATCAATAGAACAATTTGCGCAAGACCCAAACGAAGACGATGACTCTGGGATGAGCTTCGACTCCATAGCATTACACAACCTAGACACATAGCAAATACAAAAGCAATGACGAGTCACGAGAAAAGACAAAAGAAAATAGGTAAGCCATGACGTAATAGACCACTACTCTAAAGCAGACAAGAAAGAAGACACCACTACTCAAAAGCGGACAAGAAAAAGGACAATTATTTCGGAAAAGTCTTTAAAAGCCATGTGACGATGGGGCTTAAAGAGCACCCGGCAGGTAAAGAAAGACTATTCAATATTTTGAAATCCAAATTTCAAATCCGGAGAAGGTCATCCTCGCCTATAAATATGAGACCATTTGCAAGAAGAAGAGACATAGCGAGAGAGAGAAAGAGAGCAAGAGCAAGCAGAGCATATCAGTTAGCCTTACATATTTTACATATTTCCTTTCCTTATAAAAAAAAAAGAGAGAAATAAGTTTGTAAATAGAGTGTGAGTGTTTAATTTCTGAAGTAACTGCAAGGTCATTCGGGGACTCCCGAAAGGGAAACCTCTCTCCGACCACTATCAATGTAAGTAGTTATGTGTTTTCTAGATCTTAGTAGTTTCTCCTTGTTTATGATATTAGGTATTGTTATATATTAATACTAGTAAAATTGCCCGCGCTTCGCACGGAAATTTAATATCAGGAAATTTATAAAATAATACTTAAAACCTATCAAACATTAAAACTAAAACACTATATTATCTTACATAGAAGATTACGTAGTAACAAACATAAATAATGTAAAGGAAAATGAAAATCATTACATCTTATCATTTAGCCTTAATAACATAAGCATACATTATAAATTATAAATTAATGATTGTAAAAATACATACCAGGATCTGTAACGAAAGCAATAGTGTCAGTGAGCCACTCAACATGAGCAAAGTATACAAATATTTAATTGTGAAGAAGAAGAAGAGGAGGAGGAGGTTCAGAATTTTCGTTGTGCTAAAATGAGAGGAAATACCTCTATTTATAGACAACAAAGGGTAGTGTGAACAAATGTTTATTGTGCCTTATCAGAAAGTTTACAACTATTTGGAAAAGTTGCAACCCTTCGGAAAGGTCACAACCTTTCATAAAAGTTATAACTTTTCATAAAAGTCGCAACTCTTCATAAAAGTCGCAAATCTTCATAAAAGTCACAACTTTTCATATAAGTCACAACTCTTCATTAAAGTCGCAACTTTTCATAAAAGTCATAACTTTTCATAAAAGTCGCAACTTTTCATAAAAGTCGCAACTTTTCATGAAAGGGAAGGCTAATTTTGTAAATAAATAAATTAAAAGGGAATTCTGGTTTGTGGTGGCGCCACGTAGGCGGGACTAAGGTTCTCTTTTATATATATATATATATATATGATATATGATTGTTATATGATATGTACTGTTTATATGTTATATGATGTTCATACATGTACTATGTCATTATTTACTCTTAGTAAATGGTTAGTTCCCTACCCTCTTAGTAACAACGATGGATTAACCTGTAAATACCTAGGGAAGTTGAAAGTCCGCCATGATCAGGGAACCGAAGGACTGTGTATCCCGGGGTTTGGTTAAAGAAGAAGTTGCTAAGACATAGATTATGGAAAAGAGATGAACAAAGTAGAAAAAACAAGAGTAATTTTGGGAGAAATTACCAAGATTTAGTAATAATAAACTACTAAACTAGATAACGGAGCTGGAGGAGGGAGCACTGAGTAGGATTTTACACCATAATCCACACACGCAGCATCCAAAACGTCACCACTATTACATCATAATTCTCATACGCAGCATTTGAAACCTCACCACAATTATATAAGATAAACGACCTTTACTTTTAACGACCTTTTTATTTATTTAAACAACCTTTTTTATTTGGTATCATATATATATATATATATATATATATATATATATATATATTTGTGTTGTAATTTCATTCTTCTTTTTCGAAAATTTGACGTGATGGATCCCTTTTAGGATCTCCATAATTGAAATCTTTTTCTTCACCGTTTGCCACTTTCTTTTACCTAAAATAATTATAAAATTTACTTAAATTTCAACGACACTCAAAGTAAGAAGAGTATGTTTGGCTTGGCTGGAAAAAAATAGCTTTTAAAAAGTAATTTTTAAAGTCAAACTTAAATGACTTTTAAGTAAAAGAAAAAAAGTAGGGAGATTTCTATTTTTTGTTTATAACCTTCTTAAATTATTTTAAATTCTTTTTAACTTTGTTAAACACTTCTAAAAGCTAAAAATGACTTAGAAGTAGGTTTAACCAACTTTTAAGTCAATCCAAATAAGCACTAAAGCTATACATAAAAAAACTGAATTAACACGAAATTTAATAGCCTAGATAGGTCCTATAATTTCAAAAAATTAATGACTACCTTTTTTCTCTTCATAAATAATTAAATTATAGTGAAGCAAAAAGAAACTTTTTATCCCAAAAATATGTTGAAGTTGCTCAACTTTAGCAGGGTCCCACATTGAAAAGGGATAAACTAAAGAGGAGATGCTTTTTTGTCTATTATGGGAAACGTTCAAGCAAGATATACACTACAAAAAAAGTGTGAATTACATATGAATTTTCCTGGGGATTAGTATGAAAATCTGCAGGAAACTTATTTTCCTGCAAATTTTCATAGTAATCCCTAAGAAAATCTTCATGTAATTCACACTTTTCATGTAGTATAACACATAGTACAATACAATTAAATCATAAAGCTCTCAAGTGGGAAGCCTTAAATAACCAATGTACCCCTTAATTTATTCTTATTCCTAAGAAACACACATGTCGATGGTGTGCTGACTGCTTGATGTATAACTGTCACTTATATAATAAGTGAATTACGGAAATATTTGGAAATTAAGACTAGTACTCTTTCTATTCTAATTTATGTATTCAGATTGATAAATTTAAAGCACCAAAACTGCTCAAAGTGACACTTACAGTGAACTTACTATCAAAGATAATGAATCATTTTTGCCATATTCTTTAATCATGTTTCACTTAATGCAAAATTTAGGAAAAAAGAAATTTTAAAATTCATGGTATAAAATAAGTCGAAAATATTTTTGTAATTTTATTATTTCATTATGTAATGAGAAAGCACATATACTACAAATTCCCAAAGAATCAAGTGGACATATATCAAGGTCCTCTATATATCAATGATAACTTTTGATGTAAGCCTGGAAAGGACCATTAGTTTAGGTGACTAATAGAGAGAGGTAGACCATTATAGGGAGGAAAACATTTTTTTAAAAGATATATATTTTTTTATTTTCCATCAAATTTTCAAAAAATATTTTCTCTGGAAATTTCCTTTCTTAAAATAAGGAAAGAAATGTCTTCCTTAGAAATAGATTTTTCTTTCTATAATAAAAAGAATAATGAATACACCTAAGAAAAAAAATGTTATTATTGTTGTTGTGAATTAATCAACGTGAGGAAAGAAATGTAGTGAAGGACAATATATCGATGTGTCTCAATCAGATTTAATTGCTTGGTGTCACGACCCAGACCGTCGTGATTGACACTCACACTAACCCTCCGGTGGGAGAACCACTACTACAACCCCAAACCAAGCAACTAAACCAAAAACTAAAGCATTTAAGTTACGGAAGCAAATTAAATACTAAGGAAAGAAATAAGGAGTTCCCATAAACTCCAATAAAAGTCTAACAACGAACAAAACAATGCGGAAGAAATAACCTAGCACCTGAAAGTCAATGTACCATAACAACTAAAGTTCAACAAGTCTAAACAAGAAGGGATGCAACCCCAAACTAATGTACTAATAACTAATAGAAATGTCTAAGTCTGGAAGTGTGGACATAGGCGAAAGGAGAACCATGGCAGCCCGGAAGAATTGGCTCACCCTTGAATTCAAATGACAATCACTGATCTTCTAAGCGAGGTATGTCAGTAGCCGCTTGAAGATGCTCTATACTCAATAAAAATAAGAGAAAGTGTAGTATCAGTACACAACCACAGTGTACTGGTAGGATCACGCAGCTATCCCACTAAGTGTAACATAAGCAAGTCAATACAACATTAAAAACATGCAAAATACCGAACATATACAATATCAATTATCACATGCTTAACAATATACACAATTATGACAAGTCATTGTTTCTCTCATGGAACCCAAACCCAAACAGTTAGCATACCGAAACGTGGTACCCGATCCAACGTTATGCCGGAATGTGGCAATCGATCCCATAATTATTCCAAAACGTGGAAACCGATCCCAATTAGTTATGCCAGAACGTGGCAACCAATCCATTCAACACACCACAATCACAATCACAAGCACCTTCTCTAGTTCATACAAATAAGTCATGATTCATGACATTCATCATTCATCTATCTTATTTACAACAAGTGTGATCAACAATGTCACATTCGCATACATGCAAGTATCATAATGAAGCAAGAACAAACATACATCACACAATCATAGAATCACAACCATCACTTACCTCGAAACAAGCTTGAAACCCTAACAAACTTGATCCTTCCCTTTTCAGATTTGTTCCGCTTGTTCTTGGTCTACAAACAATCATAATAACACAGAAATCAATAAACAATCACCAATTACCCGGATTACTAACAATTCTAACAACCCTAGATCATACACATGATCCCAAATATCCAAAATAAGGCTTTTCCACCATGGTTTCCAATTCAAAACCCTCCTCCATTGATAATTACCTATTCTATTACGTTCTACTGATAAAAAAAATGGATTCGGGGAGTGAAAAGCTTACCTTTAGTGTCACGCCCCGAGCCTACACCCTGGGCGGGACTGGCACTCGAGAACCATTGTTGGCCCCAAGCGAACCCTTGGCCTGACTTACTTACTCAGCGGAAGACTTAAACATAAGAAAATATAACTCATGCATAACTTAAGAAATAATAGTTTAGCCAGAATGGAAACTCAGTCTTTAAACATAATCTGAATGAAAATGTAAAGACAACTGAACTACTAACTGTCTATGAAGCCTCTAAAATAATTGAGATGGATGTTGGAACAAACCCCACAACATCCTAATGAACTAAACTAGAAAGCGAATAAAAGACTCCTCCGGAATGCAATGAGGCTCACCAATAGACTCTGAATACTCAAGCTGGATCAACGAGGCGCTTGATGCTGATCCTGGATACTTGCGTCTGCATCATAAGATGAAGCAGGCCAACTGGCATCAGTACATTGAATGAACGAGTATGCGAGTTGGAATGCTAAAACAACATAGGCTTGAAAGGGAATATGAAAAAAAGACTTACCTTGGCTCTTCTCAACTCATGAATACTTAACTGAACTCATTTCAATATAAAGCAGTTTAAAACAAGTGCAATATAAAGAAAAGTTGTTTAAAAACATGATATCAACTCTGCGTATATACAAAGATACAACATAACTCTGAAATGTATGTAAAAATACAATAAACTAATCTATATAAAAATACAATAACTTATGTGGGAGTTTCTCTAACCGACAACCATCACTATGAGCCTAAGTGATGGTACAATGTTTTACCTCACGTTGCCAAGGATCATCCTATACCTTGTCATCAGTATAGAACCTGAACTACTAAGTGGATCCACTAGTCTATGCTGAAAAGCATTAATGAATCATTTAAAAAGTATGACCATTTTTCTGCCCATGATGGCTACATGGTTTATGGGGCTTGAGTTAATATGAACTCGCGTCACATATCGGTGCTCAATACTACTCTTAAAATATATTAGCTCATATGTTTTTAAAACACCTTCTTCTCTGGTTTGAGATAATTACTCAAACTTAGCTTAAAAGCTCTCTTGGAATCAATGTTCCCTTTTTCTGTTCAAAACTCTTTTGGAAATCTCAGTTCCTCTCATCTTAAATGTGAAAACATTTGCTCTTGGGAATACTTAGTTCCCATATATCATTTTAAAGAAAATGAACTTTGCTCTTACTCCTTACTCAACATCAAAACTTAAGTCTTAAAACAAAGTTAAAAGCATTTGCAAAAGACTTCTTGAAAAGATTCTGAGAATTTCCTAGACTTGGCTCTTGACTTTCCTTGAATTTGAATTTATGGATTCAAGGTTATGATTCATGTTTCTGGATGATTTCTAGATGTTTAGAAGTCATTTAGAGTAGATAGAATCAATGGAAAGTGTTAACACACTTTAGAATAACTTAAATAGGCTAAACGACGAAAAACTGGTGAAAAATGACATTTTGGGCGTATCCCCGGCGCGTCGCGCCAGCCCCAACTTTCTGGGGCTCTATTCTGGCGTACTACTGGCGCGCCGTCCCAGCCTTCCTGGCGCTATGGGGGCATGTCATGCCAGCCTTTCCACAGACAAAATCTGGCAAATTTTTGACCTCGTTTTCTGATCCTAAATCATTTTAATCCGATTCTTTTACCCAAATTCACTTTAGACTCATGTACCCAAATCATATACACAAAATCTAACCCAAACAACTCAGGGAAACAACATTTAATCATCAAGAAACTCCTAAATCCCAACTCATATTCAAGAAACGAAATCAATTCAAGAACAACTATTAAGAACATCAATTTCTCAATCTTTTAAGGACGAAAACAAGATGATTTAAACATGCTTGGCGCGTGGGTGAACTAACCCAACGCTATGTGATCTCACATACCTTGTAGGGATCACTCCCGACGAATTCCACAAGCCAAACTTCGATAATCTTGAACGTTCTTGCTTCCTTTCTCCTTACTCCTTAGCCCTAGCGTGAAATCCCAAATTCTAAAACTGATTAAAATCTGATTTGACCAATATTAAACTCCTAAAAACGGATTAAAATAAGGCAATGAAAAGACTAAAATACCCCTTAAAATTCCGGATTTGACATTTCCTTAATCCAATAGCCCAACTTCCAAAGGGAATAACTCACTCATCCGAACTCAGAATCACCCAAACTTGGCGGCGTTGGAAAGACCATTCCAAGAGCTTTCCAACCATATCTGAAAATACACCTAACTAATCCTGAGCTAGGAGTTATGGTCGTTTGAAGTTGACCAAAAACTCACTTTAACTTACTTGAAATTTTCTAGATTTAGTTATACTTTCCAAATATGACTATTTCCAGATTTAAACTTCTTTCTAGTTCTTTCTAGTTGTGAGATGTTACATTTAGCTTCAAGAATGGTGGAAAACTGTCAAGAACTCGTATGGGGTCGTGTCCTAGCTCTCAAAGTCGAAAAGTACAGAATAAAGTCATTTTGGGGTTCATTTACGACCTTAAGTTGCGTCCAACCCGTCACAGCAGCCCCGCCATGGAGGCAGAAATCCTGTCCCAGTGGCTTGCACGGAACCAGTAAGCTATTTTAATAATTCCAATACCCTCATTTCACAACACACCCTTACCCAACGACGCTAAAAAAATAGCGCTCACGCTAAGATAGATTTCGGGAGTTCTACTCACCCGAATTCAATTCCATAAAGTCGTACGGATTCCTTAACGGCTTATATAACTACTCATGTAATCAAATTCATAAATAAGTCACCCGATTGCTACCAGATTTCCCTACACCTTAATGACTCCGATTTCGTCCAAATCTGGCCTAGGTTGGGAAATTTCAAGTTACTACGAAAAAGTTTTCCGACCTAAAAAATTTTCCTGTTGGCTTTTCTACAACAACAGAACCCAGTCGTTACAATAGATACCAATTTACCCATCACTCGTCCCAGAGTGACAAACTTTGGAAAAATAGGCTAAGGAAGGAATGAAGTAGTACCTGGATCGATGAACAATTGAGGATACTTGTCTCGCATATCCCTTTCGGTTTCCCAAGTAGCTTCCTCAACTGGACGATGCTTCCATTGAACTTTTACGGACTTAATCTCCTTGGTCCTCAATTTGCGCACATCACGATCAAGAATTGCAATCGGTTCCTCCTCATATTAGAGGTCTTTGTCTAACACAATTGAGTCCCATTTAATGATGTAATCCCCGTCACCATGGCATCTCTTTAACAGGGACACGTGAATTACCGAATGAACACCCGATAGACTAGGAGGTAAAGCCAATCTATACGCTACCGGTCCCACTCATTCGAGAACCTCAAATGGACCAATGTATCGTGGTCTTAGCTTACCTTTTTTGCCGAATATCATCACCCCTTTCGTGGATGATACCTTAAGAAGGACATTCTCACCGGTTTGAAACACCATGTCTCTTACCTTATGTTTTGCATACTTATTTTGTCTACTCTGGGCTACTTAAAGCTTAGCTTGAATACTCCTCACCTTATCTTGAGCATCATTCACTAAATCAACCCCCAAAGGTTTCACATCCCCAGCCTCAAACCATCATATGGGTGATCTACATCCCCTCCCATAGAGTGCCTCAAATAGTGCCATATCTATGCTGGAGTGATAACTATTATTATAGGAGAATTCACACAAAGATAAGAACTTATCCCAATGTCCTCAAAAATCAATCACACATGCCCTCAACATGTCCTCTAACACTTGGATAGTCCTCCCTGACTGCCCGTCGGTCTGTGGATGGAAGGCTGTACTAAAAGTGAGTTGCGTACCCAATTCATCATACAATTTCTTCCAAAACTTAGAGGTGAATTAGGTACCACGGTCTGAGATGATAGAGAGGGGCACCCTATGCAACCTCACTAATCTCTTTCATATAAATTTTAGCCAATTGTTCAGCATTATAATCTATTCTTACCGGAATAAAATGGGCTGACTTGGTCAATCTATCAACCACTACCCAAATAGAATCAAACTTCCCCAAAGTCTTGGGAAGACCAACCACAAAATCCATGGCTATCATTTCCCACTTTCATTTCGGAATTGGCATTCTTTAAAGCAAACCTGCAGACCTTTGATGTTCATACTTCACTTGTTAACAATTTTCACACTTAGCCACAAACTCCGCTATATCCTTCTTTATGCCCGGCCACCAATAAATTCGCTTCAAATCTCGATACATCTTGGTCACACCCGGATGGATAGAATATCGCGACCCATGAGACCCCGCCAACAATTTCTGAATCAAGTCATCTACTCTAGGAACACAAATTCTTCCTTTAAAATTGAGCACACCTTTCGCATCAAGAGTGGTCTCTTGTGCCTTACCAATCACAATCTTCTTTCTAAGCTCCTCCAAATTCTCATCATCAAACTATTTGGCCTTGATCTCCTCAATGAATGTGCCCCTCACTTCAATGTTAGCTAGCACCCCACCTCTTTCTGAGATGCCCAATTGCATGAAATTAGACTCTAAGGTCTGAATTTCCTTAGCCAAAGGTCGCTTGGATACACTCAAGCAAGCTAAACTACCCATACTCACTACTTTTCGACTCAAAGCGTCTACCACCACATTAGCCTTGCCTGGATGGTATTGAATGGTGACATCATAATCTTTAAGTAACTTCATCCACCTTCGCTATCTCAAATTCAGATCCTTTTGAGTGAACACATGCTACAAACTACAATGATCAGTAAACACTTCACACTTGACACCATACAGATAATGTCGCCAGATCTTAAGAGCAAACACTATCGCTGCCAACTCCAAATTGTGTGTTGGGTAATTCCTCTCATGCACCTTCCATTGACACGATGCATAAGCTATAACATTATTATCCTGCATCAACACACCACCCAAACCAAAATGTGAAGCATCACAATAAATAATAAAATCTTTACCTTCTACCGGTTATGCTAGAATATGTGCAGTGGTCAAAAGAGCCTTGAGCTTTTGGAAGCTCTCCTCACATTTTTTAGTCCATTCAAATGGTATCTCCTTTTTGGTCGAATTAGTCAAGTGAATGGCAATGGAAGCAAAGTTCTCCACAAATCGACGATAATAGCTAGTGAGCCCCACAAAACTCCTAACTTCAGTTACAGAACATGGTCGAACCCAATTCTTAACCGCCTCAATCCTTTGAGGATCTACCATTACCCCTTCTTTCGAAACTACATCCCCAAGAATGCAATCGAAGTCAACCAAAATTCACACTTAGAAAAGTTAACATACAACCTTTGTTTTCCAAGAACACCCAAAACAATACGAAGATGGTCGGCATGCTCTTCCTCACATTTTGAATAAACCAAAATATCATCAATAAAGACTATGACGAAAGAATTAAGAAATGGCTTGAATACCCCATTCATTAAACTCATGAAAGCTGCAGGCGCATTGGTCAAACCAAAAGACATAACCAAAAACTCATAGTGCCCATAATGAGTCCTAAACGCCGTCTTGGGCACATCCTCAGACCTAGTTTTCAACTGATGGTAGCCAGACCTTAGATCAATCTTAGAGAAAACTGATGCACCTTGCAATTGGTCAAAAAAAATCATCTATTCGAGGCAAAGGATACTTGTTTCGAATAGTGACCCTATTCAATTACCGGTAATCTATACACATTCTTATACTACCATCCTTTTTCTTAACAAACAAAACTGGAGCACCCCATGGGTAAGCACTAGGATGAATAAAACCCTTATCAAGAAGCTCTTGGATTTGAGCCTTAAGCTTTCTAAATTCTGCCGAAGCCATGCTATATGAAGGGATAGAAATGGGACGAGTACTAGGTTCCAAATCAATGCAGAAGTCTATATCCCTATCCGGAGGCATACCAGACAATTCATTAGGAAACATTTCTCTAAATTCTGTCACCACAGGAATAGACCCAATGGATGGAGCCTCAATCTCAACATCCCTAATATGAGCCAAATAAGCCAAACAACCCTGCTCTACCAATTTTCTAGCCCGAATGGAGGCTATGATCTTAGCTTGCTTAGTCTTGTACACCCCTTCCCACTCTAATTTTTCCCTTTCCGAAATTTCTAAAGTTAGAGACTTAGTAATGCAATTAAGCACAACATAATAGGGGGACAACCAATTCATGCCTAATATTATATCAAAATCATTCATATCCAAAATCACCAAATCAACCCAAGTCTGAAAACCTATAAACAAAATAGGACAAGCACGATAGACATGTGTAACTATGATTGACTCTCCAACTGGGGTAGAAACATGGATATGGGAATTAAGTATATCATAAATCATATCAAACCTTGAGGCAAATCTCATGGATACATAAGAATAAGTAGAACCCATATCAAATAACATATTAGCCATCCGGTCACAGTTAAGAATAGTACATGTGATCACCGCGTCAGACGCCTCTACCTCATTCTTTCCCGAAAAGGCATAACACTGAGCCCTATCATCTTGACGAGCCATTTCTATGCCTGGTTGCACGTTACCCCTGCTTGCATTACCATTTCCTCTACCTCTACGGCCTCACTGATTACCTTCTCGCCCACCTTGTGGACGCCCTTGACCATTATTACCATTTCCCGCAGGTACCACTGCTCTAGACTGCTGCTGCGCGGAATCTAACACACGTGGGTGGGGACAATCTCTCCACATATGCCCAGGTTCACCACATTTGTAACATGTACGATCAAAACATGGTTTGCTGCCCTCTAAAGGTGTGAATCCCTTGCTATCCTGAATCAAATTATAAGGTGGAGTTCTCGAGTAATTACCTGTAGAGGGGGGCATAGCGGACTGAATTTGCTTGGCTTCAAGCGTTGGTCTCCCTGAACCTCTGGAATAAGAACCTTGAAAGTTGCCTGAATTCTTGGCCCTTTTAACCAATGCCTTAGCTTGACCGTTGTGCCTCACCCCCTCCACTTTCTTAACATAGTCTGTTACCTCATTAAAGCTCCTCCCTGCAGAAGTCATATGAACAGATAATACATGCAACTCAGAATTTAGTTCCCTAATAAATAACCGGATCCTCTCCTCCTCAGTAGTCACCAATTGAGTCGCATATCTAGACAAAGCATGGAACTTGGCATCATAAGAAGCCACAATCATACCACCTTAGTCCAAAGCCATGAACTCATCCTTCTTGCAATCCCTCAAAGTCCTAGGCACATATTTCTCCAAAATTAGAGCATGAAAATGGGTCCAAGTAAGTGGGGGTAAACTAGAAGATATGCATTCCATATAAGCTCTCCAACACTGCTTAGCCTCACCTTGAAGTTGAAAGGACACAAACTCAACCCCATGCTGATGGATAATTCCCAACTTATGAAGCCTCTCATAACAGTCTAAGATAAACTCATAACATCCTCATTATCAGAACCAAGAAACACATGCGGCTTTAGCTTCAAAAATTTAGTCAACATCTCATGCTTATTACTAGTCATAGCAGAATCCAACAAAGGACGGAAGAAAACATCATTACCTCTAGTCCCACCCACGTTGGGCGCAGTGCTAGCAACAAGAGGATTTGTAGGAGATTGAGTTGCTTGAGCAGAATGAAGCACTCCAGGACCAACCAACCATTCCAAGAATGGCATGATCTGTCGAGCTAACACTGGGTCTATGGGGGGAACATCGGTAGTCTCAACCTGCACCTCTTCCTCTTGTCCCACATCCTCAAAATTCTCAATATCAACATTCTCCTCTTCAATCTCTTCATGATGCGCAAGAGTGTTCTCATTCACAGGAGCATTCTCAACAGGAGCTCCATTCCTAGCAGGTGCTACTCTTCCTTGGTCTCTACCCCTAGCTCTTCCTCTATCACTGCCTCGACCGCGACCTCTCGCTGCAGATTCCTCAGATGGAGCATTGACATGAGATATGGGCCTGACGCCATTGTATCTAGTATTAATCATTTGCGGACAGAAGAGTGAAGGAGGTTATATACCAATTTGAATCGACAGATACCAATTGGAATCAAGTTATAGCACGAAAGGAGACAAGAAAAAATAGAGAGATTTCCTAAAGTTCTATAGCCTCTCGAAGAAAAGTAAAGGCCTCACCGTACCGTTCCGCGAGACTCTACTAGACTCATTTTGGTACATTGAGATCAACGAACCTACTCTCTGATACCAACTTTGTCACGACCCAGACCGTTGTGATTGGCACCCACACTAACCCTCCGGTGGGAGAACCACTACTACAACCCCAAACCAAGCAACTAAACCAAAAACTAAAGCATTTAAGTTACGGAAGCAAATTAAATACTAAGGAAAGAAATAAGGAGTTCCCATAAACTCCAACAAAAGTCTAACAACGAACTAAACAATGCGGAAGAAATAACCTAGAACTTGAAAGTCAATGTACCAAAATATCTAAAGTTCAACAAGTTTAATCAAGAAGGGATGCAACCCCAAACTAATGTACTAATAACTAATAGAAATGTCTAAGTCTGGAAGTGTGGACATAGACTAAATGAGAACTTATGGCAGCCCGGAAGAATTGGCTCACCCTTGAATTCGAACGACAATCACTGATCTTCTAAGCGAGGTATGTCAGTAGTCGCTTGAAGATGCTCTGTACTCAATAAAAATAAGAGCAAGTGTAGTAGCAGTACACAATCACAGTGTACTGGTAGGATCACGTGGCTATCCCACTAAGTGTAACATAAGCAAGTCAATACAACATTATAAACATGTAAAATACCGAACATGTCCAATATCTATTTTCACATGCTCAACAATATACGCAATTATGACAAGTCATTGGTTCTCTCATGGAACCTAAACCCAAACAGTTAGCATACAGGAACGTGGTACCCGATCCAATGTTATGCCAGAACGTGGCAATCGATCCCATAATTATGTCGGAACGTGGCAACCGATCCCATAATTATGCCGGAACGTGGCAACCGATCCCAATTAGTTATGCCGGAACGTGGCAACCGATACCAATTAGTTATGCTGGAACGTGGCAACCGATCCCAATTAGTTATGCCGGAACGTGGCAACCGATCCATTCAACACACCACAATCACAATCACAAGTACCTTCTCAACATATTCACAAACAACCAGCTCAAAGTTGTTAATCATGCCTGTTGGAAATAATATTCTTAAAAGGAGAATGGAAGCTTTAAAATACGAAAATATTCTTAATCATGCCTGTTGGAAATAATAATTCAAAGTTGGAGTAGGAATCCTAAGTTGTTTAGGATTTGTTATTTATGATATTGACTTATTTATGTTTAATTAGGATTTGTTAGTTAGAGTGATTCCTAGTCCTAGTTTAATTTGATTTTTACCTTTATATATAGGGATGTTACTAGTTATTTTCAATATACAGAAATATACATAATAGATAGAACTTGAATTAAGATTTAAGAACCTTTGAGTTTATAAATAAAATATTTTCCTTCAAATTGGTACCAGAGGTTTTACATTCCTGGTAGAAGATTAAAGAATTTCCGCTGCTGGAGGGCGACTATGACCCATATATGCTGCTTGTCAGGCCAATGATCATGTTGAAAAAAACTGGACGAATAATATATGCTTGAAAAGAACATGCTAGGAGGAAAAACTTACAAAAATATTGCAGATTTAAAGAAGTGCAACCAAACATAAGAGGATGAAACTCCTCTAAATTAAAAGTTAGAGAAAGTTAAAAAAACAAAAAACAAAAAAAAAAGCAACAAGAAAAGGAGTTGATGGGAAGGGCATAAACGAGAGTTGGAGAGAGAGTGCTCCAACACCAAAATAAAATGAAAAACACAAAAAGAAAAGGAGTTGATGGGAAGAGCATCAACGACTTTGAGAGAGAGTGCTACAACACCAAAAATAAAAGAAAAAGAAAAAAGATAATGCGTTGGTATAAAGGGCATCAACCTTTGAAGTTGGAGAAAAGTGATCCAACACAACCAAGAGAAAAATATTGTAAGTCGGAGAGAAAGTGCTCCAACACTTGGAAGTTGGAGAGAAGTGCTCCAACACAACCAAGAGAAAAATATCGTGAGTTGGAGAGAAAGTGCTCCAACACTTGGAAGTTGGAGAGAAGTGCTCCAACATAACCAAGAAAACAAATATTGTTAGTTAGAGAGAAAGTGCTCTAACACGTAAAAGTTGGAGAGAAAGTGCTCCGACACAACCAAGTAAAAAAAATGAGAATCGAAGTGAAGCACTCCAACAATTGAAGATTGAAGAGAAGTTCTCCAATTCAATAACAATGACAAGAAGAATAAAAGCAAGAGTATACAACTTTGAATTACGGGAGAATGTTGGAAATAATAATTCAAAGTTGGAGTAGGAATCCTAAGTTGTTTAGGATTTGTTATTTATGATATTTACTTATTTATGTTTAATTAGGATTTGTTAGTTAGAGTTGTTACTAATCCTAGTTTAATTTGATTTTTACCTTTATAAATAAGGATGTTACTAGTTATTTTCAATATACAGAAATATACATAATAGATAGAACTTGAATTAAGATTCAAGAACCTTTGAGTTTATAATTAAAATATTTTCCTTCAATGTCCAAAACAAAGAAGAAATGACAAATATCTTTTCTTTCTATAAAAAGAATAAACCTAAGAAAAAAATATATGTTATTGTTGTTGTTGTGAATTAAACAGCGATAGGAAAGAAATGTAGTGAAGGACAATATATCGATGGGTCTCAATTAGATTTAATTGCTTGGAAAAAGAGAGCCAGGCATCTTCAACCCTATTCTCTATTTTACTCTCCAAATATAGAGTTCACTATTTTTTCAGACAATCAGCTTTAATCCAGTTCTCTATTTATTTTCTAAAGAAGAATCTTCTTCTCTCTCCTCAATATTATAATATTATTTCTATTTCATTCTTATTTTCTTATTCGTAATATAAATCCTTTCTTTCTTTTTCCAAAATAATCAATTTATAGTATTTCCATGTGATATCAAAATTTTATTTTTTCAAGTTTTTTATTTAATATAAAATTATATTTTATTTTAAATTTCTAAATAATATAAATAGCTAACAAATATTATATAATATACAAATTAATGGACAATTCAAATAAAAGTGAAATCATTAGTGAAATACAATTACATTAACATTACATAAATACTCAGTTTTCAAGATTATTATGTTGCTCCCATAAATGCTCTATTAACGCATTACAGAGTTCAAAATGAGCATTTTTTCCTTAATTTTTTTTATGTCTAGATAAAAATTGTTCAAATCGGAGATTTTCATCTAATACCATTTATGTCGTTGTAGTTGGAGCCTCTACAACATCTTGAATTGGTGCATTAAGATCGCGTTCACCCTCGATTATCATGTTGTGCAATATAATACATGTAGTCATTATATCCTTAGCAATTTCGTTCTCCAAAAACGTGATTGTCCTGCAATAATTGCAAAACGTGATTACAAAACTCCGAATGCACGTTCAACATCTTTTTGGCACGATTCTTGCTTCATCCCGAAATATTTCTTCTTTTGAGAACGTGGATCACAAATAGTTTGAACAATTGTAGACCATTTAATTTTGTGCATTCTTTATAGTGAAAATTAATAATAAATTAAATCAAAGTGACGAAAATAAAAAAATGAAATACTATTAATTCGAGATGAAAAGAGTATATATTAATATTTTTAAAATTATTATATTACATTTCAAAAGAATTACAACTATTAGAGATTTAATTGATGACCTTATATGAAAAATAATATATTAATTACAAAATAATAGAAATAATAATAAAACAATAAAAGAGTGAACAGAGAATGTGAATAGTAGTTCTCCAAATTTGGAGAACTACTATTCAACTCTCTATAAATAAAGAATAAAGAGTGAAATACAGGGTGGTTGGAGAGTCCATTCTCTATTTTACTCTCCAAATATAAAGAATAGATAGTAAAATAAAGGTGGATTGGCAATGGTCTTAAAGTTAATTCATTTGCCAAGCAACAAAATACATCGTTCATGTATGATTTGATATATATATGAAAGACATATATAGTATTTTTGTTTTTTTCTTGGTGGACACTACTTTTGATGTAAGCCTGCAATAGATGGATTGCAAGGTATGTACCATTAGCCTAGATATTGTAAGCAAAGGTCAATTCTACTGGAGTAAATATCTCGAAAGGTCATCTGACTTTGAGGAATTATCTTGTAAAGTTATTTAATTTTATTTTGTAAAAAAAATCACTCAACTTTGAGTTTTTCTTTCATAGTATAAAGTATAAACATACTCTCCTCTTTGACTTGTAATAAGTTCAAAATCATTAATATTATGTAAGCGAATATAGTAACTATTTAGTACTTTAGTATGTAAAAAGTATCTCTCTATTTACCAAAAACGAAAAAAAGAAAGATATTTGTGAAAATTTTTTATTTTATGGAAGAAAGAAAAGAGGAAAACTCAAACTCAAACTCAAAGAGAAAAGTTTTATCATGTTAAATTATTATTTTTCTAATAAATTTGATTGAGTGATTTTATTAAAAACAAAAACCTTAAAGTTGAGTGATTTTATTGATACAAAACAAAATTAAATGACTTTATAAGATAATTCCTCAAAGTTGGATGACATTTTGAGATATTTACTCATTCTACTTTTGCTATTATTTTGTGTTGGTTTTTAATTTTTGTCCCTTAAGATAGTAATTGTAATGATCTGTATTTTATTGTTTTGTTCTTTTGAGTTCTTTTATTCCAAATTTGATTTTTTTTGTAGCTTCTTATGCTATTTTTAACTTGCGAAAATGGATGACATGCTTTTCAAGATGATCGAATGTGTCAAGATGAAGAATTTTTTATTTTGGAAGTTGAGATATTTGATCAAAGACAACAATCTAGGTTAATGAACTCAAATTCAAATTATGACAATTTCATTAGATCCGAAAGGTGATTTTTCACTGCAATAGATGATTTATACGAATCCCAAGGTGTTCAAGAGTGATTTGACCCTTTAGCAAAGTAATGGATGAAAATAAATATAACAAGAAACATACTAGTAGAAAGTTAAGAAAAATAAGAAGAAAATTAAACAAATTATATCCGGAATATAAACAACTCAATATCACAAAAACTGATAACGATAAATTAAATCAATTAATAGATAATATATCTAAAATAGAATATAAATATATTCAATATCTAAAGATACAATGAATAACGAGAATAACGAATATAGACAAAAACTTACTGAAACAATTATAGCAAAAAGACAAGAATTAAGACATAGGCAAAATAGACTTAACAGTAATATATTTGCAGGAATTTGTAAAAAATCTATA
>JAJOOR010019676.1:0-22169 GCA_036250505.1 Solanum acaule | reverse complement strand
AGGTGCATCACCTAGTTGCCCTTTTCTTTTAAAATGCAGTCCACATATTTCCTAAGTAGGTGCATCACCTACTTACCACTTATTTAAGTAGGTCAGCAATTAATCTACCATTAAGAACCTATGTCATCCTTTCTACGTAAGCTACACATGTACGTAAGTAACTTAATTACGTAAGATATCCGAATCAGTAGCTTAAGCAAGTAGGTTGATTACTATGACAAATTATACTTTACTTACTCTATTTAGCCTCAAACCTCTTTTGAATATTGTCAAACCTATTTCAAACCCTCACTACTCACATAGAACTAGTAGATGCAAAATATGGGACGTTACAACTACAATTGAAACTAGGATAGGCTAGAATTGAAATGAGAAAGGGCTATAATTAATCAACGTATTTCTTAATCAACGGTATTTTATTTTACACAAAATCGTCCTCCAGAAGACGATTTAAATAAAATTCATTCAAAATATTTCTCAATTTTGTTTTTGATATTTAATTGAGAAAATTAAAATATTGTTATTTATTTATTTATTTAATACCGACATCAAGAGGTCAGTTTTTATTGTAATTCATTTTTTCGGGGAAAATTACAACCTCCTGAGGTCAGTATGTGATTTTCCTGCTTTACTTTTTTTTTATTTTTGATTCTTTTTAACAATACCGACCTCCATTTGAGGTCGGTAATTTTTAAGTCGATATTCACTGTTTTTTTAGTAGTGGGAGAAGAAAAAAGGAGGAGATAGAGAGGAGAGGCGAATCCGCCTCTTTGGTAGATGAAGAATGAAAGATTTAGGGTTTTTTGTGTATTAAAAAAGGAAGGTAGAGCATTTTGATCTCAGCCATTGATCACATTTGAATGAGTGCTTATGATTGGATCTTAGATTTAACTTAAAGGATGGATGACTGGGATTAAATCAGAATTTGGAGTTGATAATAGGAATAAGAATAGGGTATAATTGAAATCAACAATGGGTATAATTGAAATGAAAATTTGAATTGGAATGGCTAGAATTTAAATGAATTAGAATAGAATAGGCTAAATATTAAATATTTTGGAGAAAAATTAAGGAAGTGCTATTAATAAATTAAATACTACACATATTAAAATATTTTCATATAATTAAACACACTTAAATGTTAAAAACATTGAGTAAGATAATTATTTCGAGTTTAATTATCGATAAATATAATAATTTAATAAAAATAAAATAATTTGATAATAATTGCAATAATTTTTATAAATTATGCATATTAAAATATGTAACTTTTAGACTGGGATTAAATCAGAATTTGGAGTTGATAATAAGAATAAGAATAGGGTATAATTGAAATCAACAATGGCTATAATTGAAATGAGAATTTGAATTGGAATGGCTAGAATTGAAATGGATTAGAATAGAATAGGCTAAAAATTAAATATTTTGGAGAAAAATTAAGGAAGTGCTATTCAATAAATTAAATACTACACACATTAAAATATTTTCATATAATTAAACACACTTAAATGTTAAAAACATTGAGTAAGATAATTATTTCGAGTTTAATTATCGATAAATATAATAATTTAACAAAAATAAAATAATTTGATAATAATTGCAATAATTTTTATAAATTATGCATATTAAAATATGTAACTTTTAGACTAGGATTAAATTAGAATTTGGAGTTGATAATAGGAATAAGAATAGGGTATAATTGAAATCAACCATGGCTATAATTGAAATGAGAATTTGAATTGGAATGGCTAGAATTGAATGAATTAGAATAGAATAGGCTAAAAATTAAATATTTTGGAGAAAAATTAAGGAAGTATTCTATAAATTAAATACTACACACACTAAAAAATTTTCATATAATTAAACACACTTAAATGTTAAAAACATTGAGTAAGATAATTATTTCGAATTTAATTATCAATAAATATAATAATTTAATAAAAATAAAATAATTTGATAATAATTGCAATAATTTTTATAAATTATGCATATTTTAATATGTAACTTTTAGGCAAAATCGATTAAAACTTTAAATCCGAAATATGTTTGAACAACAACAACAACTTTATAAATTATGCATATTAAAATATGTAACTTTTAGGCAAAATCGATTAAAACTTTAAATCCGAAATATGTTTGAACAATAACAACAACAACAACACAATATTGTAAATTACGAATGTTAAAGTATATAATTAAAGTATAATCAAATAGCAATTCGGAAAGGGTTATAGGTTGATAAAAAAGGGATGGCAAATAATTAAAAATTAAAAGACATATAAAAGATTAAATTGATTATAATAGTTTTATCAATGTCACATAAATTGGACAAGGGAATAACATAAACTTTCTATTTAATTTTTAAAATTATTTTAGATTATAAGTTATTGTGATTTATAATAGTTTTTACGTAGTTTTGAAATATATAAATTATTAGAAATTCATTTTAATACTTTCATAGTCAAATGAAAAAATGACCTTTAATTTAATTGAAATTCCACAAAGCACACATGTCGACCATGACATGTGTGCTCATAGAGTCTTATATACTACTAGTGGAAAAACACCATGCTTTGCATGGACCTAATATTTGTTCATGAAGTTATTCTTTAATTTTAAGTAGTTTAATTATATAATTCTAGATTTTTTAAAATATAAATAAGTTATATATAAATATTATAACATTGTAAATTTTAAGTGGTGTTGATTAAATTAATTTAAAACTTTTAATCTAAAATAAGTAATTCATATTTGTGTGGTAGTAAATCTTTTCTAAGATAAAATTTATAGATGTAATTGTATGTAGTAAATGACCTATTAAGCGTAAAACAAATACATACAAATATTATCAATATTGTAAATTTTAAATAGTGTTATTTTTTTAAAAAAATGGTGTGAGCCCAAGAACTCTTAAATAACTCCTAATTTAGTGAGTTATTAGAAAATACTCTCCCCATTCCTTTTAGTATTAGTGACAAAAACTAAAGTCACAATTAAAAATAAAATTTTGTGGCTAAAGCTTACAATATTTAATGACGAACTCTAATTTGTCTCTATTTCAACAAAAAAAAATTGTGACAAAGACTTTTTGTATCCAAAATTGTAACTAATTTTAAGACAAATAATAGTTTGTCACAAATTGGATACATTATTAGTGACAAAATAATTTGTCACTGATAAATTAAAATTTGTCACTAATGGTACTTAATAAATGGCGCCAAATTATATTTTGGTGGGAAACTCAACTGGACGAAATTTTGCTACAAAATTTTATGTTTCGTCATTAAAAGTGTGTGGTTCATAGATTTTAATACGAAATATAATTTGTGTCACAAAAAGTGAATAATTAGTGACGAATTATGTGTCGTACCTAATAATTTTGTAGCTAAATATCATGTTTGTTGTAGTGAACCTACGCAAGCCCCCATAAGCTCGGCAGGTACAAACAGCACACAATACCACCTACTCAGGCCCCCATAAGCTCGAAAGGTGACAATCAGCCTATATACCTCTATCGGTAATCCCCTAGTCCCGTAGGCAGTCACATAGCCCTCTTAGGCATTAATATAGCCTCATAGGCAGCACATAGCTCTCTTAGGCATCAACATAGCTTATAGACAACTCATAGCCCTCTTAGGCAACAACATGGCCCTGTAGGAAGCACACAGCCTTCTTAAGCGTCAATATAGACCTGTAGGCAACTCATAGCCCTTCTAGGCATCAATATAGCCCCGTAGGCAACTCATACCCCTTTTAGGCATCAATATAACCCTGTAGGTAGAACATAGACTTTCTAGGCATAGATCACATTCCTGCAGCTAACCACAACAACCCCAAGGGCAACAATAACAATCCAATCGTAAAAGTGAGCAATTTAGTTATAAGCAACCTATACAAATAGCCTCTAAGTCGTGTCCAACATAGGGACGCTACTAACTGAATAAGAGTCCCGATAAGGGATGATTATATCAACTCGAGCAGCCAACAATCAACAATAATGGCTACAAATGTAACAAGGTAACAACCCAATTACATTACTACTAAGCTTTAAGGAAACATGTCGTAAGTAGGGAATAACCTAAACATACCTTTCCAATGAACGCTCGAAAGACCACAGTTCCTTCACGAAATTTGTTCCTTATGTCCTAAGCTTCGCAAATACTATATATACACAGCTTGTACGAACCTATAAACAGTTCATAATTAATCTTAAATCAGCAGATTTGCCATGTTGCCCAAACTTGTCGAAACGTCCGTAGAAATTCATAAAAACAACCATAAAAGGGTCCTGAAATGATTACCTTAGTTAGCCAACTGTAAACCTTGAAGAAACACCAATAACTACAAATTTATATCTTCAAAAACCAGCTCCAAACGTAGCTAATAGAAGGGAAAAATGATTGCCACGTGTAGGGATTGCGTTTCTAGGCACGGGGGCAATGTTTAATGGTAGAAATCGTCAAAAACTAACCTTCATCATGCTAGAACTCCATAGGAACTCTTTCTTAAGCTTTCTCTCTGGTTTGTAACTGAAATGGAATGTTTTCATGGCTTAAAACGTTAAATAAGCCGACATACCACATTTTTTACTCGACCCGAATTTTGCCCCGGCAGTCCCTAGTAAAAACCTCATAACTTTTTGCTCTGATGTCTTTGTGATACGGGGCTTTGTGCGTTGCAAACTAGACTCGTAGGCCTTCAATCTAATGGGTGATAGGCCTTCTAACTTTCTATATATTGGGAGAAAACATCCAAGACATTTGACCCAAAGTTTAGACAAATCTTTAAAAAAGAACTTACGATAACTTTCGCCAACTTTTATTTTGCCACTTACATAACTTCAAAACTTGAGATACAACCCTTTAACACTTAAAATATGACATACCACATCATTTTTAATTTATTAGTCACCCTCCTTGTCTTTCCATGAAGATACGAGTTAATTTAGACATTTTGGAAAGTCGGGGTGTTACATCCTTCCCCCCTTAGAAACATTCGTCCTCGAATGAAAAAAAAAATCTAAGTCATGCGGTTAAGTTTGTCACTATCCAGGAACCTAAAATGCAAAAAGTATAACCTAGGTCTCACATGACGACTTAAATTGCTAAACACTATAGCTCCGCAATAACAGTGTGAGCATATATCCAACAACAACAACAATAATAATAAGCAACAATATAAAAAAAATCAGATAGGTATCTTAGCTCACTGCATCAAATATAAACTGTTATGCCATCACCCTTGGATATGAAACAAGTGAGGATATTTGGACCTCGTACCATCCTCAACTTCCCAAGTCACCTCTTCTCTATTCTTGTTTCTCCACAATACTTTAATCGAAGCCACCTCTTTGGTCCTCAATTTATGGACCTGCCGATCTAATATGGCAACTGGAGTTTCCTTATTGGACAACTCCTCTGTGATCCGAACATCCTCAACTGGGACAACTCGAGAAGGGTCTCCTACGCACTTCCGTAGCATAGATACATGGAAAACTGGATGAATAGATTCTAGCCCCAAAGGCAATTCTAACTCATAAGCCACTCGTCCTACCCTCCAAAGGATCCAGTATGGCCCAATGAATCTTGGACTAAGCTTGCCTTTTTTGCCAAATCTCATAACCCCCTTCATAGGCGAGACTTTTAAGAATACCCAGTCATTAACGCAAAACTCTAAGTCCCTTCGTCACACATCTGAGTATGAGTTCTGTCGACTTTGAGTTGTTAGCAACCTCTCCTGTATGAGATTGACCTGCTCCACTGTCTGTTGTACTAAGTCGGGTCCAATCAACCCTGACTCACCTATCTCGAACCATCCAATGGGGGATCTACATTTTTGCCAATACAAAGCCTAATAAGGTGCCATCCCAATGCTGGAATGATAACTATTATTGTATGCAAACTCTATAAGAGGTAAGTGGTCATCCCAACTCCCCTTGAAGTCTAGCGTACACGCCCGTAGCATAACCTCGAGTGTCAAAATTATGCGCTCAGCCTGGCCATCTGTCAGAGGGTGAAAGGCTCTACAAAGATTAACTTGTGTGCCCAGTCCTTTCTAGAAGGACTTCTAGAAGTTGGCGGTGAATTGTGCTCCTCGATCTATCAGAGATAATAGATACTGGGACACAGTGTAGCCTAACAATCTCCCTAATATAGAGCCCTGCATAGTCTTCGGCTGTAAAAGTAGCCCTGACTAATAAGAAGTGGGCTGATTTTGTTAGTCTATCAACAATTACCCAAATAGAGTCAAACTTGCGACGCGGTCGAGGTAATCCTGTAATAAAATCCATATTAATTGCTTCCCACTTCCACAAAGGAATGGCTATCCCCTGAACTAGCCCAACGGGCTTTTGGTGCTCAACCTTCACATGTTGGCAGTTAGGACACTATGCCACAAACTCAGCAATGTCCTTCTTCATCCCGTGCCACCAATAGATCTCCTTAATATCATTGTACATCTTCATCGAACAAGGGTGAATAGAATAACGAGAATGATGTGCCTCTTCCATAATCCGATGCGGAAGCCCTGCAACATTTGGAACACACAATCGACCGCTATATGTAAGGACTCCATCTCCTACTATATCAAATGCTAAAGTCTGTTGATTTTGAGCCTTGGCTCTGAGCTGCTCTAAGCTAGGATCCTCTTGTTGCCGTGATTTTACTTCTACAACTAGAGATGATACGGCTGTGTCCTGAATTGTTACCCCACTATTTTCTGCCTCTAACAATCTGACTCCTAAGCTAGCTAACTGATGAAGCTCTCACGCTAGCCCACACTTCTCAACACCTAAATATGATAAACTACCCATAGACCTTCGACTGAGGGCATCATCAACCACATTCGCCTTTCTTGGATGATATAAAATGTCCACGTCGTAATCTTTCAGTAATTCAAGCCATCGACGTTGTCGCAGATTTAACTCATTTTGTCTAAAGATATATTAAAGGCTTTTATGATCTGTGAAGATGTCAACTTGAACTCCATACAAATAGTGTCTCCAGATCTTTAGTGCATGCACAACTGCAGCCAACTCTAAATCGTGGGTCGGATAGTTCTTCTCATGCTTTCTCAACTACCTTGAAGCATATGTGATAACCTTACCATGTTGCATTAGAACACATCCCAACCCAACACCAGAAGCATCACAATACACCGCATAGCCTTCTGAACCGTCTAGCAATGTAAGAACTGGTGCTGATGTCAACCTATCTTTCAGCTCCTGGAAACTATGCTCGCAAGCCTTAGTCCACTAAAACTTAGTCAGCTTCGTTAATGGGGCTGAAATTGAAGAAAACCGCTCTACAAACCTTCTATAGTACCCAGCTAACCCTAAAAAACTACGAACCTCAGTCGGAATCATGGGTCTGTGCCAAGTCTTTACGGCCTCAATCTTTTGTGTATCAACCGCAATGCCTGCATCTGATACAATATGGCCTAAGAAAGCTACAAAGTCTAACCAGAACTCACACTTAGAAAACATTGCATAAAGTTGTCGGTCTCGAAGAACCTGAAGGACTGTTCGCGGATGATTTTGACGCTCATCTATTGAACAGGAATACACCAAAATATCATCAATAAATACAATCACAAACAAGTCTAGATACGGCCTGAATATACTATTCATCAGGTCCATGAACACTGCTGGGGAATTAGTTAATCCAAAAGACATTACCAAGAACTCAAAGTGTCTATATCTAGTTCTAAAAGTTGTCTTTGGAACGTCTTTCTCCCGAACTCGTATCTGGTGGTACCCTGATCTTAAATCAATCTTTGAGAAACACTTAGCACCTTGTAACTGATCAAACAAGTCATCTATCCTAGGAATGGTATACTTATTCTTTATAGTTGCCTTATTTAGTTGTCGGTAATTGATACACATTCTTAGTGAGCCATCTTTCTTCCTTACGAACAACACTGGTGCACCCCATGGTGAAGCACTAGATCTAATAAAGCCTTTATCCAGCAAGTCTTTCAGCTGATCCTTCAACTCATTTAGCTCAGCAGGAGCCATTCTATAAGGAGGGATAGATATGGGTTGTGTACTTAATAGCATATCGATAGAAAAATCAATTTCCCATTCTGGAGGGACACAGAGAGCTCGTCTGGAAATACATCTAGAAACTCATTAACTACCGAAATAGACTGAATAGTTGGTAGTTCTGCATCTATATCATGATCGTGAACAAGATGATAAATACAACCCTTGGTAATCATCTTCCTCACCTTAAGATAGGAAATAAACTTACCTTTCGGCATTGTTGTATCGCCTTTCCATTCCCGAACTGCCTCTCCTGGAAAGTGGAATCTAACAATCTTTGTCTGGCACTCAACATTAGTATAACAAGGCGCTAACCAGTCCATACCCATAATAACGTCAAAATTGACCTTTTCTAACTCTACGAGATCTACAAAGGTCTGACGGTCGATAATTTCTACCGTGCAACCTCGATAGACTCTCCTGGCAACAATAGACTCACCAACTGGTGTAGATACAATAAATGGTCGATCTAATGACTTTGCTACTATACATAACTTCCCCGCAATAAATGGAGCAACATAAGACAGAGTAGATCCAGGATCTATCAAAGAATAAACAAAATGAGAGAAAATAATCAATGTACCTATCACAACATCTGGTGATGACTCTGAGTCCTGTCGGCCAGTTAATGATTACGTACGGTTTTGTCCACTACCAGAACTAGATGTTCCCTCTCTGCCTCCGCCTCTACCTCTACGTGCTGAAGTCTGGAGTCCACGCCCTGTAGACTATGCTGATGAAGAGGAACCTATTGTTGACCTAGTTGACTGACCTATACCATCCTGACCTATGGTAGGGCAGCTTCTCCACTCATGCCCCTCCTGTCCACAAGAATAACAACTTGTTGAACCCAGTCTACACCTCCCAAAATGCATCCTACCGCAAGTAGCGCAATGCGGTGGGGCTGTCCTAGCCTGGCCTGAACTCCTCTGCTGCTGCGAGCCTGATGCTCGTGAACCCTCACCTGGGCCTGACTAATCCTGACGATCAAGTCTACTACCCTGGAACTGTTGTGGTAGAGGTCTAGGTGGCCTAATAGAATATCGAGGTTTGGAACCACCCTGAAAATCTCCATGTGAACCAGTGGGCCTAGCCCTCTTCTGTCTCTCTCTCTCTCCCCTCTCACTCATATACTGTAAATGTCGGCGATCCTCTATACCTTGTGCAAATGCCTAAATTTGCGAGATATCCATATTATCATTTAGTGCAGCGGTAGAACAAGCATCAATATAGTGTAAGTCGAGCCCTCCCACAACTCTACACACCCTATCATGCATCTTATCAATAAATGTTGGTGCATATCTAGCCAATGAATCAAATCTCAGCCCGTACTCTCGGACACTCATGCTGCCTTGTCGGAGGTTCAGAAACTGGTCCACCCGGCCATCCCTAATCTCTCGAGGCAAATAGTGATCTATGAAAGCTTCTGTAAAGCTATCCCAAGTGGGTAGGGATGCATCTTTTCCCCTAGATCTCTCCTAACTATCGTACCACAATACTGCAACATCGCGCAATCGAAATGCTGCTAACTCAACTGACTCAGTCGCTAAGGCATGCATGACTCAAAAGATCCTATGAAGCTGATCAATAAGGTGTTGAGGGTCTTCTCTGCGATCTATCCCTATAAACTGTGGAGGATTCAAGGCAAGAAATTTACGAACTCTAGAACTTCCGGGCCCTTCAGAAGGTCCGGCAACATTTGGCGCAACTGGTTGGCACTGTGCAGCTACTAACTGTGCTAACATACATATTGAACTCTTGAAATCTTGATCAGATGGAATAGGAGGAACTAGAGGTGGTATTGCTAGTGGAGCCGGAAATCCCGTAACCCTCGGAGGATCTTAAGGTGGTGGAAAAGCTATAGGGGGATGAAGCTGATCAATAAAGTGTTGAGGGTCTTCTCTGCGATCTGTCCCTATAAACTGTGGAGGATTCAAGGCAAGAAATTTACGAACTCTAGAACTTCCGAGCCCTTCAGAAGGTCCGGCAACATCTGGCGCAACTGGTTGGCACTGTGCAACTACTAACTGTGCTAACATACATATTGAACTCTTGAAATCTTGATCATATGGAATAGGAGGAACTAGAGGTGGTATTGCTAGTGGAGCCGGAAATCCCGTAACCCTCGGAGGATCTTAAGGCGGTGGAAAAGCTATAGGGGGATGAGAGGATGTCAACCCCTGGGTCTCACAATGAGCTACCTCCACCTGTGGTACCTTGCTGGTACCCTCGCTTGAAGTTGTATCTAGCCCCTGGCTATTTGTAGTCTGTCTAGTGTTAGTTATCTCTATCTGCATACAAGTATGAATTATAAGCCAGAAACCTCAACCCTTAAGACACCTCTCTATAGCACGAGGTGAGCAAAAGAAGGATAGTCATTCTAACATGCCTGGTAGTTTATTGCTTATTAGATGTGGTGCACAACACATTTATAAACAAGACTCTACTAGACATGGCTTGAAGAATCCCTAGGATACGATGTTGCTCTGATACCAAGTTTGTCACGCCCCAAACTCGAGGGGCGCTACTGGCTCCTAATGCCAAAACTCAATCCCGAGCCGACCTTGCTGAACCATTTGCTACTAGCGCATATCAGTCACACACAATCAAGAAAACAAACAAGTATATCTCGGCTTAAAACTAAGCCCTCGGCCGGCAAGGCCCCTGTCAACTGATCTATAAAAGAAACAGCTACTCCCAGGAGATCATATAAATAAATAGCCAACTAGCATAGAAGTCCTGATTGGGCCGTCGAGGCCACCATGATATCTATACCAAAACTAAAAGCAGGTATATATCATTACAACACATCAAACAGCTCACAAGCTGAAGCAAACCAACAACATAGGCCAGTATGGCCATAACGTAGCTATACACCCCACACACTAGTCTGCAAGCCTATAAGAGTAGTAAAGATTAGCGGGACAGGGCCCCAGCCTACCCATAAATATATATACAACAAAAGGTAACAAACCTCCCAACTCTGGCAGCTCCGAAGGAAAGGGCTAGCCAACCGGATAAAAGTCAATCCTGCTGCTGAGGAGGTCTACTCGTTCGTCTGTCACGACCTGCATGCATGAATGCAGCGCCCCCAAAGCAATGGGGTATCAGTGCAAAATAATGTACAGAGTATGAAAGGCAATAGACTGTGAGGAGGTATCCTGATATACTGGGAAAATCTAATAAATAAATCAAGAATAAGATAAGTGTACTGACCTGCTCCTAAATCTAAACTTATCAAAAATAATAAAACAACAACCTACACAAGCCCCCATAAGCTCGGCAGGTACGAACAGCACACAAGACTACCTACTCAGGCCCCCATAAGCTCGGAAGGTGCCAATCAGGCTATATACCCCTATCGGTAGTCCCCTAAACCAATAGGCAGTCACATAGCCCTCTTAGGCATTAATATAGCCCCATAGGCAGCACATAGCTCTCTTAGGCATCAACATACTCATAGCCCTCTTAGGCAACAACATGGCCCTGTAGGAAGCACATAGCCTTCTTAAGCATCAATATAGCCCTGTAGGCAACTCATAGCCCTTCTAGGCATCAATATAGCTCTGTAGGCAACTCATACCCCTTTTAGGCATCCATATAACCCTGTAGGTAGAACATAGACTTTCTAGGCATAGATCACATTCCTGCAGCTAACCACAATAACCCCAAGGGCAACAATAACAATCCAATCGCTAAAAGCGAGCAATTTAGTTATAAGCAACCTATACAAATAGCCTCTAAGTCGTGTCCAACACAGGGACACTACTAACTGAATAAGAATCCAGATAAGGGAAGATTATATCAACTCGAGCAGCCAACATTCAACAATAATGGCTACAAATGTAACAAAGATAACAACCCAATTACATTGCTCCTAAGCTTTAAGGAAACATGTCGTAAGTAGGGAATAGTCTTAACATACCTTTCCAATGAACGCTCAAAAGACCGTAGTTCCTTCTCAAAAGTTGTTCCTTATATCCTAAGGTTCACAAATACTATATATACACAGCTTGTACATACTTATAAACAGTTCATAATTAATGTTAAATCGGCAGTTTTGTCATATTGCCCCAACTTGTCGAAATGTCCGTAGAAATTCATAAAAACAATCATAAAAGGGTCCCGAAATGATTACCTTAGTCAACCAAGTGTAAACCTTGAAGAAACACCAATAACTACAAATTTATATCTTCAAAAACTAGCTCCAAACGCAGCTAATAGAAGGGAAAAACGATTGCCACGTGTAGGGATTACGCTTCTAGGCACGGGGGCGATGTTTAAAGGTAGAAATCGTCAAAAACTAACCTTCATCATGCTAGAACTCCATAGGAACTCTCTCTTAAGCTTTCTCTCTGGTTTGGAACTAAAATGGAATGTTTTGATGGCTTAAAACGTTAAATAAGCCGACATACCATATTTTTTACCCAACCCGGATCCGACCCGGAATTTGCCCCGGCAGTCCCTAGTAAAATCCTTATAACTTTTTGCTCTGATGTCTGTGGGATACGGGGTTTTATGAGTTGCAAACTAGACTTGTAGGCCTTCGATTTAATGGGTGATAGGCCTTCTAACTTTTTATATATTGGGAGAAAACATCCAAGACATTTGACCCAAATTTTAGACAAATCTTTAAAAAGGAACTTACGATAACTTTCGCCAACTTTTATTTTGCCACTTACTTAACTTCAAAACTTGAGATACAACCCTTGAACACTTAAAACATGACATACCACATCATTTAATTTATTACTCACCCTCCTTGTCTTTCCACGAAGATACGAGTTAATTTAGACATTTTGGAAAGTTGGGTGTTACAATCTAGTGAGCTTAGTACTTAAGAATTTTTTTGAATTTATCGATAAAATTTTACTCACTACGAAGAATGGTTCGAGTCTTAGCTCAAACATTTCCGAGGTGTTACATGTAGATTAATTTGAATACACTTTATGTAGGAATCATTTAAGGAGAAAATGCTCCTTAAAGAGTTTTTTAAAGCCTGAATTTGAAACCCTTAATTAATGAAAAGTGAATAGATCTTATCAATCTCACAATACCTCTTATTGATTAAGATTACATGTTCTTCATTATAGCTATAACATGTTTGCACAATGGCATAGCCACAATAAATAGATACTCAATGCGAGTTCAAAAAAGTTAACACATACACTTTAACATTATTAATTACTTACTATTTTTATCATTTTATCAACCGTACAAAATTACATACAGTTATCCTAGGGATAATGCATAAGTACCCCCTAGACTATGAAAAATATTTTAGAGACACACCTAAACTTAACTAAGGTCCTCTTATGTCACGACCCGAGCCTACACTCTGGACGTGGCCGGCGCTCTAGAACCATTGCTGGAACTCAAGCGAACCCTCATCCTGAAGACTAACTCTAGCATACATAAGCATCAAATTGAACCAAACGTATAAAAGAAGTTTACAAAATTTAAAAACTTCGTTGAATATATTGAGTATGAAAAATATGTTTTAAATAAAATATATGAAACATAAAGACTCTATTAAAATGTCTATATGTGAAGCCTCTACTGTACAAAGATTAGAGTTAGGACAAGACCTACGACACTTCAAGAGAACTACTATTAACAACTCATAAAATTGGAGACCTTCAGAAGCAAGGAGTTCTTACTCAAAAGAGGTTGAAGTGATCTCAACAGACACTTGCTGAGGATCCTAAGAACCTGTATCTGCATCATTAAAAGATGCAGGTCAAATGTCATCAGTACATTGAATGTACGAGTATGTTATATTGATGAATAATAAATAACTAAAGGAAAGGACTGAAATAGATATAGATATATACTCAACTGAATCAATACATGAACATGAAGTGAAAACCATTTAAGCTTTACATTGAAATATACATTGAAAGCAACATGAAAATAATATTCTTTACTTGTGGGGAGTTTCTGTAACCGACAACCATTACCATGAGCCTGACAATGATAAAACGTTTTGCCTCACGTTGTCCGGGTCATCCTATACTTTGCTAGGGTATAGGATTATATCGTGACTATTTATCCATCTAATTGGCCTTCTCAGAGGTAGTGAGGACACGCATGAAGAGTCAATTCTATCATATCTGACGTTAGCTATGTAGTTCTATGGGACTTCCAAATCATAAAAGACTCTAACCCAATTTCGTACTCGATACTACTCCTAAAAAATTGATATAACGTTATGATCAATGTTTAAAAACATAGACTTCCGTTGGTTTGAGATAATTGCTCAAAATATCCTCTTAAAAGAGGTAACTGCTCTTAAAATATCTTTAAACGCATAAATGATTTAGAAATTAAAGTTTCTCTTTTATCAATGTAAAAACGAATAGCTTTGGGAATACTTAGTTCCGTTATACTCTTACTCAATTTATACTTGAAAAATCTTTCTCAAAAATATATCAAAATTATATTGTGATATGATCATTGATTGTATATCTAGAGACCATACTCCTTAAACATTGATGGCATACTCGACTATCATACGAATCATGTTTAAAAACTCTTTTTCAAAACTCATCTTTACTTTCCCAAAAACTAAGTTTAAAATCTCAAATGTTGGCTTTAAAAAGCTTCTCAAAATTTATAACTCAATTCATAGGGTTCATATTGAATTATGGAAATGAACGACTCAAATCAGGGGTCTTAATAGCAATATGGAGACTCAATACTCAGAACTCAAGGATACTAATCATCTCAAGAATACTCAATTCATAGGGTTCATGTTGAAATATAGACATGAACGAAACAACTCAAGAATCTTAATGCATAACATATAGCAATTAAAAAATTAGGGAATAGAATTTCAAAAAGAAATAGGAACTCGAGAACTCAAAATCAACTAATCTCAAGTATACTCATATCTAGGGTAGAATCCTAGATTTCTCTTTTATTGATTTGAAAGTAGATGTAGGGCATGAAGACGAACTATTCCAACACTATGATAGCCTAACATATCTGAAAGAACAAGGTTCTTAAAAAATCTTGGAAAAGAACTTGATTAGAAGCCTTGAAACCCTATAGCTTGAAGGAGAACAATCAAGAAAATTTTTCTTGTGATTCTTGAATTAGTTTCTTGAGATCTCTATGGCCAAGAATTATGATTCTCATTAGTGATTCATAATTTTATGGAGGAATTTAAGTTGGAAAGAATAGAATCCTTGGAGAACGACTTATTTTGGAGAAAAATCCTTGAAAAGATTCAAACAATCTTGAATGGAGTCTTCTACTTTGATTTTTCCTTAGTGTTGAGAGAGAAGAAAATGATGGATTAAGAGATGAAAAACTGATTGTTTTGGGTCTTTTATTAGTCAAGAAATTCGTTTAGGTTTCTCTTAGAGGTAAAAAGACAAAAATGACCCCTTTCGGTGTTTTCCCGTCGGCTAATTTGTCACCGTACTATATGAGGTTACTAAAATGGTCATAACTTGTAACTCAAAACTCGAATTGACGCAAAATTGGTGGCATTTTAAAGAAGATTAAAATACCTTTAATTCTACCGGTTGTGGGCCATATAAATCTTTATATTCTAAGAGATATGGTCGTTTGAAGTTGACCCATTTATAATCTTACATCAAAACTTAATCGGTAAGGAAACTTTCAACTAAACTTTGTGCTAGGAGTTTCTAGTGTCCATAATTGATATCCTAAATTATTCGCACACTATAGAATTTATCTTTACACGGATGGTCAATTTAAGAATCACCCGATACGTCCTTTTATGTAAATAAAGAATAGTTCGAGTCTTGACTTTAAAATTTTTGGAGTGTTACAATATCCCCCCCTTTGGATCATTCATCCTCGAATGATGGTTAAACAGAGGATGGAAGGGAAAGGAGTTACTCTTACTATCTTTCTGACTTTTAACCTTTCCTACTAACATAGGTGGAAATGAATCATACAATGAGCTTGGAACTGTCTATAGCACATAAGTCAAGAACGATATAAGTTTGAGCAAGGTTATCCTCTATCTGAATCTATTTGATATAAGGCAAGGATATCTGGGCACTAGGTAAGAATATGAATACTATGCCTTGAGTGCTATGACGGGTAGCTTTGACGCTCAGAATACATCTCAACTATGCTCTTCTGTCTTATTACCACACCACATTGGCTGCAACTCGTAGCTACCACAAGGGTATATGACTACTCTTACGAAGGTCTGAGTTTAAATGTGTGCTCTTACTATATTGAAGCTTAAGTCGAAATCACAAAGAACTTCACATAAGGTGATTATTCAAATCTAAATCACAAGATTCAGGTTTTATACCTCTATAGGAAATATCATCCCACGAATATTAATCCTTACCACCACATTCAACCAACCTCAAGTCTAAATCAAGAACCACCTAATGCATCATGCATTCATCTACATGCTACCAACACCACATTCAAGTCTAATACTATAACCACTACATGGACTCCGACTAACCAATGCTTATACGAATTCCTCATTCTATCATCACTGCTACCAACTGAAATTGCATGGATTACTACTAGGAAACTGACCTATTAATCATTGTAAAGCCTTATCTCTTTCTATCTCCATATTTATAACCTTATATGGAATAAAAACACCATCACTATCACAATATGAGAATAGTAAAACTCTTCTCTATCATCAAACAACTACTATCAACCACACCACTTTCAAAACTAAAAAGGATCACTATGAGAAATTTAGGGTGAAAGATCATAATCACGATTCACTCGAGAATTATGATATAAGAATATGCATGACATCACATTATGTTGCTAGCCATTGAGAGTAATTCATGGATTTGTAAGACTGAACATACTATGAGACATGATTGCTTATGTGAATAGGTTCATAGCATGAGACTGATATATATAGCTTTATGGAGTAAGATTGAGACCAATGAGCTAAAGTCTTTAACCCTCATTATGAAAACTGAGCATTCATATGAATCTCTCTGAAGTGTATGAGCATAGGTCATGAACACAATTCTAATATAAGAAACATCATCATGATGTTGAAATGACTGAAGTTTGGGGAATACGCTAGAGTATGAATGGATTGATGTACCTCTACTCTTTCGAAAGACATAACTATCTCATTCTCAACTATTGACTTGATTTCTCATCTTATGATCTGCCCCTTAGGTCTAAAATTGAAACTTCAAAAACAATGGAACTATTCCCTCATCTCTAAACTGGTCTACATTCCCTTTAATACTCGAAAAGGCTTATCGCATAGCTACAGAATTCTCCATAAGCAGGTACTCTTCTAGGACCACTTTCTAAGATGCTTCTATTAACCTCTTCTCATTGTCTTATACGACCGTTTCATTTAACTCTTAAGGAGAAGAAAATAATTCTTACCTCAGCCTATTCCACATTGACAACTCAAATATACTATATAGGCACACATGGAAAATCATTAACTTAATTGGAACGTCATCTGATTACATACAATCTTTGTACACCTCTTAATGCTCTTGTTACTCTTACGACTTAGCCACATTTCACTTCCCTTATCTAAAAGTTAGGATCTCTTACTTGTACCACTCATCTTCATTGCATCTAACATCTCAAATCCTCGCCTACTTTATGTAGAGTCTACCAGATTAGATCTCAATACTAACATCATCACCCTCATGTTGACATTCTTTTGATCACGACGCTCATCTCAAATTAAAGCTTAATGCTTATTACTAAACCTGGATATTAATATGATTGCTCGCTTACCATACCAACTTGCAACTACAAGATAAAATTTTAGAAACACTCACCCACTAAAACCTCATGACAGGTAGTCAATCTTTATCTCTCAGTCGACATCCTTACATATTACTACCACATTCCAATTCAAAACTTAAGCACTATTTATTCATTCACTATATATCATTACCTAATTAGTTCAATAACAGTTTGAATATTATGAGCTCTCCCTCAAAAATCATAATCCTAGCTTAGATCTATCACCTCAAGAATACTCCTGCTTTTCTATCCAACACCTACACATGGTCATTACCAACACAATGACATATCATCATAACCTCTTTTCTAGTTAAAGTATACTCTAACTCATCCTAACTAGTAACTCTTACTCTACCTCCTATCATGTAATCTACACAAACTCATCACTTTGTAGTCTACCCATAAGGGAAAACTCCTCATTAATAACCTACTGGGTGCATGAATATAATGAAATAGCTTGCCTCATCACTATCTCCTTTTCTTAGATTACTGAACCTTTGCATGCATTATTCTAATTTAAGGGAACCTTCACTACTACATGTCATAATCTCATAACTCATACTACCTTTTCGGGTGAAAATACTACACAGACTCTAAAACACACTTCCTTATAACGATCTCAACTGAAACAAGGTTTCGAGAAGAGAGTTTGAGAGTACATCTTGCTTTTAGCTTGAACGCACGATTCATATGAATAGGTGCAAATCCTTTCGAAACTCAACACTTAAACTCACTCACGGGCTTTTCTCAAGCCTCTCTGCTGTGTCATGACTTTCTCAAGATTTTTGCAGAGAGTAACCTATCGATAATAATCTGGCTTTGGTTTTCATCTACCTTGAGAATGAAGGGTAGTCAAATGGATATGAGAAATGCACGAGCAAGAATAAAGTCCTTATGACAATTCTACTGCACGATTTAGAGTATGAAAGAAGAGAAACTTTTCCTAAATGTTTGTAGTTCTTCATTTATAAAAGTGGGGCCCTCAAAACCATAAATAAGATCCTACTTGACACGGCTTCATAGACACCCTAGGATAACTGAACTATAGAATCTGAAACAAAGTTTATCATGACCCGAGCCTACACCCTGAACGTGGCCGACACTCCGAAACCATTGCTGGCCTTCAAGCAAACCCTCATCATGGCTTACTACAAGTGGAAGACTAAATCTAGCATACATAATCAACAAATTGAAAAAAAATTCTAAACAAGTTTACTGAATCTCAAAACTTCGTTAAATATATTGAGTATGAAACATAAGTTTTAAATTAAATATCTGAAACTGAAAAAACTCTCTTTAACTGTCTATCTATGAAGCCTCTACTTTACAAAGATGAAAGTTGGGATATGACCCACGACTCTTCAAGAGAAATACTATTAACAACTCATAAAATTAAGTCCTCCGAAAGCAAGGAGGTCTTACTCAAAAGTGGATGAAGTGATCTGTATAGACTATTGCTGAGGATCCTAAAAACCTGTATATGCACCATTAAAAGATGATGGTCGAATGACATAAGTACATTGATGAGTATGTAATATAGTTGAATAACAATTAATTGAATCAAAGGACTGCAATATATATAGATATATACTCAACTGAATTAATACATGAACATGAAGTGAAAACCATTTAAGCTTTACAACAAAATATACAATGAAAGCAACATGAAAATCATATTCTTTACTTGTGGGGTGTTTATCTAATTGACAAGAATTACCATGAGCCTGACAATGATACAACGATTTGTCTCATGTTGCCAGGACCATCCTATACTTTGTCGGGGTATAGGATGATATCGTGACTATGGATCCATCTAATTGGCCTTCTAAGAGGCAGTCAGGAGTCGCATGAAGAGTCAATTCTATCATATTCTACGCTGGCAACATAGTTCTATGGGACTTCCGAATCATAAAAGATTCTAACCCAATTCGGTGTTCGATACTACTCCCAAAATAAGTGATATTACTTTATGCTCAATGTTTAAAAACATAGACCTCCTCTAGTTTGAGATAATTGCTCAAACTATCCTCTTAAAATAGGTAACTGCTCTTGAAATATCTTTAAACTCATAAATTATTAAGAATTCAAAGTTTCTCTTTTATCAATGTAAAAATTGATACCTCTGGGAATACTTAGTTTTGTTATACTCTTACTCAACTCATACTTGAACACTCTTTCCCAAAAATATATCAAAATCATATTTGATATGATCATTGATGACTAGGGGAGTCATACTGCATAAAAATTGATCGTATACCATGCTTTTAATACATTGATGGTATACTCGACTTTCATACTAATCATGTTGTAAAAACTCTTTCTTAAAACTCATCTTTAATTTCTCAAAAACATAGTTTAAAAACTCAAACGTTGACTTTAAAAAGCTTCCCAAAATTTATATCTCATTCCATACGGTTCATGCTGAATTATTGACATGAACGCCTTAAATCAAGGGTCTTAATAGCAATATGGAAACTCTATACTCAGAACTCAAGAACCCAAGAACTTAAGGACACTAATCATCTCAAGAGTACTCAATTCATAGGGTTCATGTTAAAATATCTACATGAACGGAGCAACTCAAGAATCTTAATGAATAAAGTATCATTCAATAACTAGGAATAGAATTTCAAAAAGAAATAGGAACCCGAGAACTCAAAATCAACTCATCTCAAGAATACCTATATCTAGGGGTAGTATCCTAGATTTCTCTTTTAGTGATTTGAAAGTAGATGTACGGCATGAGGATGAATTAGTCAAACACTATGATAGCATTACATAGCTGAAAGAAATAGGCTCTTGAAATATCTTGAAAAAGAACTTGATTAGAAGCCTTGAAACCCTAGCTTGAAGGAGAACAATCAAGAAAACCTTTCTTGAGATTCTTGAATTAGTTTCTTGAAATCTCTATGGCCAAAATTTATGATTTTCATTAGTGATTCATAATTGTATGGAGGAATTTATGTTGGAATGAATAGAATTCTTGGAGAACGACTTACTTTGGACAAAAATCTTGAAAAAGATTTAAAGAATTTTGAATGAAGTCGTCTTCTTTGATTATTCCTTAGGGTTTGAGAGAGAAGAGAATGATGGATTAAGAGATGAAAATCTGATTGTTTTGGGTCTTTGATTAGTTAAGAAATTCTTTTAGGGTTTTCTTAAAGGTAAAAAGACAAAAATGATCCTTTTTTATTTTTTCTCATCGGCTAATTCGTCAATGCACTGTATTAGGTTACTAAAATGGTCATAACTTTTTACTCAAAACTCGGATTGATGCAAAATTGGTGGCATTTTAAAGAAGATTCAAATACCTTTAATCTACAACTCTTTATATTCTAAGAGATATGGTTGTTTGCAGTTGACCCAAGAATAATCTTACATCAAAACTTAATCAGTAAGGAAACTTTCAAGTCAAGTTTTGTTTTTACACACTCTCGCTGTCAGGTGTGTAAATATTTATTTTTTATTTTTTTATTAAAAATTATAAAACTATTTTCTTAATTTTTTTTTAAAAAAATATACTTATTTTGTTTATCTTGTATTTAAATTAATTTCATATACATTTTTTAACCTTGTATCAAAACTTTTTAAACATCAATTCATTATTTTTTTCTCTTTTAATTTTTCTATTGGTTTTATTTTCTTTGTCTTTTGTTTTGATTCGATCTGAAATTTAATTCCAAATGTCTTGTATTTAATATAAGTTAATTTTGAATGGATATTAAAATAAGTGAAGTAAATTAAATAAAACATAAAAAAATAATTAAAACCTTAAAATTAAAGGATAGTTTTAAATTATTTTAATAAAACCAACCAAAATATTATGGGGTGAGTAGTAGGGGTACATGGATGGCATAGGTGGGATGGTCAATGGGTAGGGGTTGGAGGCATTGGGTGGATGGAGAGGAGATACTGAACATATTCACTTATGAAGTTGATTTCCTTGAATTTTGATATAATTAGGTTACCTATAAGTAATAAGTTTAGCTTTTATGTATAATTTCCATAGAATATGATAGAATTAAGTTAATATAGTATAACGAGATAAGGCACAAGTACCCCTTAGACTATGACTGAAATCTCAGACACACCTAAACTTAACTAGGGTCCAATTACCCCATAAGTTAATTTAAAATGGAATAAATACACCACAAACGCTGACATGGCATAGAGAGTGTGCACATTCTCTTGAATGCAAATGATAAGTACACAAATTGGACACATGTCATTTTGTGATTGTTAAATTTGTAATTAATTTGTAAACATATTTATTGATATTAAATCTTATATATATTTATTTATTTTAATTTCTTTTCACTTTAAACTTTTTTAAATTAATTTATTGCATTTTTCACTTCTAATTATTTTTGAAATATAT
>JAJOOR010019675.1:0-14814 GCA_036250505.1 Solanum acaule | reverse complement strand
AAAAAAAGACGACAATCTAATCAATGAAAAGCAACGAAGATGTATCCTTCTCGGATTAATTGGGTAAGCCCAATACTAAAAGATCGAACCAATGAAATGAAGTGTATCAAGACCGCCATTAGAAATTCCTAGAACCATTCCAAATGCACTCTAAGATGAACTATTTGCTTTAGCAACGTTTTCCACCTCTCTTCCAGTAAAGAGTTCGGGAGTAACAAATTCAATAATATTTTAAGATGAAAAAACTAAAAAAAAAAAAGTTTAAAAGAAATTGAAAATTGATGTGAGGGACAGAAATCTACCTCTTGAATAACTTGAAATCATTAATTGAAAAGAGAAAATATTTGAAATTCAAAAATGGATTAATGTAGGTAACCGTGGAGAGATTTGTGGCTTGAAAAAAGGAAAGAAAATCATGGGTATGAAATTTCAAATTAATGTATCCGGAAAAGGGGATGATGGAGCAAAAAAGAGGATTTTTGATATTTTTTAAAATGGTAGGGAAAATAAGAAAATATGATAATAAATGATATGTAGTTAGGTAATTTTTCCTTTTTATAATTGTCCGAATCTTCTAATTATTCTATCTACACCAAAAAATAAAATAAAAAATATTGACCATTTACATAATGAGCTTAACATCAACGCAACTTCTAGAAAAAGCCATTATCAACCATTTTCACTGAACCATACATAGATCTTGAATTGAGAGCTACTTTGAAGAAGAAACTGAAGCTGAAACTTGGGTTGAATCAAAGATGTCTTGGCAAACATATGTTGATGAGCACTTGCTTTGTGAGATTGAAGGTAATCATCTCACTTCTGCTGCTATTATTGGCCAAGACGGAACTGTTTGGGCTCAATCTGCCAATTTCCCTCAGGTTTTATTCTATACCCACCTCTAATTTTGCTAGATTTCATCTGGGTTCCTTTTGTTTTTTGCTCTAACTTAGATTCAAGTGGTTTCAGAATTTTCTTGATGTTTTACTTTATTAGTTCAGAATTATGAAGTGGGATGTCGTGGTTTTGTTGAATTGTTGTATATTTGGTGAACTTAGCATGAAAAACAGATATATCCCGATGTGTTATGTGTATGGGAGAAGATTTTGGTGTTTTTATTATTAATTTTTTTTGGGAGTCTTTAAGATAGGAGAAATGAAGGGTGCTAGATGATTATTTTATATTGGAATTAAATAGATCTGAATAGAACAGAATGGATAGAGAGGATTCATATAGTTTATTGATATTTGTGTACCTCAGAATTTTGGAAGCATGGTAAGGAGGAATATTGGATTATTTGGCTCTTCTAGATCCCTTGGGTGCTTAAAACCTATAGAAGAAAATCAGTAAATTTCCCATTAGCCTATGGCTTGGTGGTGGATATAACTACCTGGTATATGTGCGAGTAGGGGATAACAATTTATCGGTGAAATAATTGATGCGTAAGTTGCCAAACACCACCATTATCAAAAGAAATCAGGAAATGTATGGGAATTGTGACCTTCTGTGAAGACTGAGATGTAAAATTGTGTACAATATGGAGAGGAATTAACTTTGAATGAGGTAAAAAAACTTCAGGCTTTTCATTTACTCCTATTTCTATAGTTGGTAAAGCTTCTATGAGCTTTAATCTGGTTGAACCTACTGGTAAGAGCCATATCTCCTCTTCATTTTACTAAACTGCCTGCCTGAGGTCAGTCGTAGAAGTCCAAATACGGGTTTGCCCGAATCCAGTGACTTTCACAAACAATATATTTCTTTTAAGAAATTCATTAAATATGTACAAATATTAAAATTAATTACCCAATTATCTTCATTCTAATCTAGAACCGATAAAGTTGAAATCCTAGCAGTAGAGCCACCTCCCTCTGTGCCAACCACCATTTCCCTTGGGAAGCATGGTGAGTAATGAGGGGATGGGTGGAAGAGGCCAATTTTTCTTTTTCAGAGACACATGATCATTTGTTGTTTTTAAATTGTCTATTATTGAATTATTTGTTGAACTTTGATACATGTTTTATGGCAGTTCAAGCCCGAAGAAATAACTGGCGTCATGAATGACTTTGCGGAACCTGGAACACTTGCTCCAACTGGTTTGTATCTTGGGGGAACAAAATACATGGTGATTCAAGGAGAGTCAGGAGCTGTGATCCGAGGGAAGAAGGTACATGATCGTTGTTTTTTTTCAAAAAAAGGTTTTAATGCTTTAACTCACTTGGGCTTCGTTGAGTTGCTGGAACGACCTGTTGAGTTGGACAAATCTTTATCCCTTCTCCCATTTGATGATACAAGCTTACATAAGAACTTCCCTTGTATGTTAAAATAATTAATCATCCTCCAAGTATCTTTTGGTCACAGTAATGAACTAAATGATATCCTTTGGAAATGGGGAGCTTGAGGGCCTTTGGTTTCTGTTTTAATGTTCATTATTCAAAGCGAGTGTTTGTTTACCAACAAATTAATTTGTTCTCTGTAATATTTTATATTCTGTGGTGAGTGGTGACTCAGTCTGGATGTGGTTGTTATTTTCAGGGTCCAGGTGGTATCACCATTAAGAAGACCAACCAGGCTTTGATCATTGGAATATATGATGAGCCGATGACTCCTGGACAGTGCAATATGATTGTTGAAAGGTTGGGTGACTATCTTGTTGAACAAGGTCTCTAGGAATATTGGTAAGTTGACTCCAAATTTCTGCCATTGGCATCGGTTTTCTTTGTCTCTTTAATTCCACACTTTAATTATAATGAGTTGAATCTTTTTGCAGTGTATTACATAGTTGTGTCCGTTAACAAGTCCTCATGCAAGTCCTCATGCGTGCTGTTTACCGAGGAGAAGTTTGTAATCATCAACTGCTCTATCATTGTATTTCTTTGTTCTATGTTTTTACTGATATAAGTTTTTGCCATTGAGCACTTGGTTGGTTATATATAATGGAGAATTGCTGAAATTTGGATTTTTGATCTGTTGTCATTTTGTTTGGTCGTGGTGTTTATATATACTGCTACCTTTGCTGGGATCTCGATTCTTGAGTAAAAATGAACGATATTTGCTCAGCGGATTTTGAGTTGTAGCATAATGCAGGAGTTTCTTTTAACCTTTTATTGTAAGTGACTTTTGTGAATCTATGATTGACATGAATGGTGAAATACCAAGCAAAAGTACTTGTCCTAACAAAAAATGAGATATAAGTATTCTACGTGAAAATGAGAGATGATTAACATGGATTTTATAATAGATTATGCATCATCAATTTGGATGATTAGAGATGACTAATTTGCCTATCAAGGTCACTAATTTTGTCAAATTATACATTCAAGAGTTAGTCAGCTGGCTTCTTGGAGTTGTCGTCTATCATTCTTAACAGTAGTGTGATGGACATAAGGGTTTAGGCATTTCTCGCCCATAGATTGATGGACAGGCAGGCAGGCAAACTCTCAATGATATACTTTCACGATAAGGTAATTGAAATGATTACCTACCTCTAACTGAATTTGCTTATAATAACAATTATCGTTTCATCATTCAGATAGCTCCCTCCGTGTAGGGAGGTCTTCTATTACTGCTTTGATAGGGTTAGACTTGGCCTCTCAAGCCTTGAAAAATATTAGTACGTTGATTAGGAAACGGTTGAGACCTGCTCAAAGTCTACATAAATCTTAGTCGCTGACGTTTAAGGTTGATGATTAAGTTTCACTCATGAGGGGGTGATCCGATTTGGTAAAAATGAAAAACTTAGTCCTTGATATTATAACACTTCAAATTACAAACCTACAAATGAATACGCATCACTAAGCATACAAAAATTAGCCTGAAATTTTCAATCCTAGGTATATGAGGTCAAGAACACACGTCTTAATCTATTTTTTTGGGTACGTCTACTAACGATTTGAATATTTACTAGAACAAAACAATAAAGTGTAATAAATATTGATCTGAATGATTTAGTATGTTTGCAAGCATGTCAAGAAGCTCTAGCCTCAACTTTGAGACGTATTCTCGTATGAATATATTAAGCAAACATTCAAATCAAAATCGAAGTAAACTTGAAACTCAAGAAAATAATATGTCGTTGTTATATTGTCATTATATTATTTGAAATCAGAATGCCTCAAAAAATGAATAAAGTAAACTATTAATAGGTTATTGTAACCAATAAAAAAATTCCACCATAATCCTAGTACGAAAGTAAACGGTTTTGTATCTGGATATACCATCAAATATTAATTTTATGATTTCTTTATTTCTATATATGCTCTTCAACTGCAATTTTGTATTTTAAAAATCGGCGTTCATCCGTTAGTTATTGTAAAAAATTAAAATTGACGGATGATCATTGATTTTTTTTTTAAAAAGTAGCAATTTCTTTTTGAGAGTTTCCCTATATTTTTGTTTGAAAAATAACCGACGAAAGTGCGTCGATTTTCTTTCTTAAGAAAATTAATGACAACCTAATGAAGTTTATCGAGTTTCAACATTTTTTATAGTCTTATTAATTAGCAATGAACATGAGTTTTTTTTTACTTGTATTTAGTTGAATGAAAAATTAGAAAGATGGTATTTGAGTTAGTCCAAATAGTTCGTCGATTATTTTTTCACACAATAATGTACAAAAACTCTATAAAAAATATTTTTTTTTTAAATTGATGTTCATCCATTATTTTATTTTATTTTATTTAAAAAAAAAATATGACGTTGATTTTTAAAATGAAAAAGTGGAAATTAAGAACATAAATTTAAAAAAAATGAAGAAATCATAAATTTAATATTTTCTATTTAAATGGTACTATATAAAACAGAGGTGAAGGATTTAAATAGAACAAGACTAAGTTAGCATGTCAAAATGAAAAATGGGGGGCACGTTAGAGGAGTTGTGTATGTGTTTTTAATTGGCTTTTGTGCCATGTCATGGAGTGTGAAGTACACACATCCCACTTTGTTGTTTCTTTGGAAAAAAGTACCTAAATAGAACATAAAAATTAGAGTGGAACAAGATTGAGTTGGAGTGCCAAAATGAAATTTAGGTATAAGTTTAAGGGTAGTTTGTCTCGGCAAATGTACCCTTGCCACCGTGTCTTTTGTCATTTCTTCCATGTCATCAAGGGCATACACGCTTTCCCCTATACATTTCCGAAGGCTGCATTCCTAAAAGGATTAATTTCCTGAGTCTTTTGTATATTCTTCGGACATCGTCTCCATGCATCCATCTCTTACTAAACCATGTGACATAAGCAAGTTTTAAAGGGGCAAATTCATTGGCGACTCTTTAAAGTTAGCATCAAATTTCATTTAGTTATTTTGATTGGGCGATATTTATTTTGGACACTTTATATAGGGTCCCGTTATGTCATTTTGATATTTATTTGACAATAAGCAAAAAGCTGAAGGAGAGTGTAATACACTCGTTGATGACGTGACAAACAACCAATTAAATAATTACATGTGTAATTTTAAGTTAAAAATTACTTTAAAATCTATTTAGTAAATAAAATAAAAATATTATTCTAAAAAAATCAATTTAAACCTCCTCCCTCCCCGAAGGTAGTTGTCTTCTCTACTACACCCAACAATTTTTTTATTTTTTTATCAAGTTTTTAAATTGTTTTGGATCTTTTTTTTTTTAGTTTTGTTTTGTGGGAAGAAAAGAGGGTGAGGAAGAAAGAAAGAGAATAAATATGAAATATGAGTGTTGGTATCTATTTTTCCGGTAAAAAAGGTGGAGGGGGGTGATTGTAGATTTAGAAAAGTAATATAATGAAGAAGAAAAAAAAAGACTTGAAAATAGATTTGAATAAAAAATTCGACCTCCATTAAAGGAGTTTAAGCTTCAAAAAATGGTGGGAGGTGGTAGCTTGAAAAATGGAGAAGAAGAAGATAAAACAAAATTAAAAAATAGCTAAATTGAGTCTTTCACGCTCTATTGTTGAGTGTATCACACTCACCTTGACATGTCAGCAAAAAGTGTTAAAATGACACAACGAAACCTTACATGAGGTGTCTAAAATAAACATCACTCAGTTAAAGTGTCTAAGTGAAACTTAATGTCAGTTCAGATTTGACTGTTTGCAGCATAGGAGAAGATTCCCCAAAAAATTCCTGGGAACAATGAAAAAAAAAGATATCTCGTTAACGAAAACTATAGGGGGCTGCAATTTTAGGGGCCACGTATGAATTTTGACCTTTCTCTAATACATCTTTTATATTTGTGACCATTAATTTAAACGACCAATATTTAACATATTTTTATTTATTTTATTGTTATTATCTTTCCTTTATATGTGTATTTATAAATTTAATGAATAATTTGATAAATTCAATTTTTCACTTGGTAGGTTCTCACTTTTCAGGTAAGTATAATTCTGTCCTTTTTTTTTTTTTTTTAAGTAGATAGATAGAAGTTAGAACAGTCAACTCTTTTTTCTTTTCTCCTTTTCTTATCTTATAATATACTAATAATTTTCATTTTTCTTTTATAACAAAGGGATATTCACCAATCCCTGTCTCACTTAGTTTGTGGCGAAGCAGCAATGTTCGCCAACCCTAGCTTCCATGGCCGACCTCTACAGTTCCTACCAACAGTTCGCAATGAACTATGCAGGTCCTACGCTTTCCCTCTACAGCTTCACAGCACAACCTATCAGTTTCTTACTTCCTCAACACTGGAAAACAGGAGGAACAGAAGCCGAAGACGAAATTCTACGCAATTCTCCTTAAGAGCTTCAGTTGACCCTCAGGAAGTGTCTGTTTTACCTCCGGATAGTGCAGGAGTTCCAGGTTCCCCTTCCCCTTTCTCAGTTCGAATTCCTGTTGGCGATAGACATATTACGGTTGAGACAGGTCTTATAGGAAGGCAAGCTAGTGGGGCTGTTACAATTAGAGATGGAGAAACTATTATCTATACAACTGTTTGTTTAGCTGATGTACCAAGTGAGCCTGCTGATTTTTTCCCACTTTCTGTACATTATCAAGAACGTTTCTCTGCAGCTGGTAGGACTAGTGGGGGGTTTTTTAAAAGGGAAGGGAGGACAAAAGATCATGAGGTTCTTATTTGTAGATTGATAGATAGGCCTTTACGCCCAACCATGCCTAAGGGGTTTTATCATGAAACGCAACTACTTTCTTGGGTATTAAGTTATGATGGTGTGCATCCACCAGATGCATTGTCAGTTACTGCTGCTGGAATTGCTATGGCTTTGTCACAAGTACCGAATACACAAGTTATTGCTGGAGTTCGAATTGGTCTTATTGGTGATAAGTTCATCCTGAATCCAACCATTAAGGAAATGGAAAACTCCAAGTTGGATTTGTTACTAGCAGGGACCAAAGATGCAATATTGATGATTGAGGGGTACTGTGATTTTCTTCCGGAGGATAAGTTGCTTGAAGCCGTAGAAGTTGGGCAGGATGCTGTGCGGGGTATCTGCAAGGAGGTGGAAGCTTTAGTGCAGAAATGCGGAAAGCCCAAAATGTTTGATGCAATTAGATTACCTCCTAAGGAGCTGTATAAGCTAGTCGAAGAAATTGCTGGCAGTGAGTTAGTGGAAGTTCTACAAATCAAAAACAAGATTCCAAGAAGAAAGGCATTATCATCATTGGAAGAAAATGTAATAAGCATATTGTCTGAGAAAGGTTATATCAGTACGATGGAAGCTTTTGTATCAACTGAGACGATGCCAGATTTGCAAGAGGAGGATGAAGATGAAGAAGTGGTGGTTGATGGTGAAGTTGATGAGGGTGATATTCACATAAAGCCAGTTGCAAGAAAATCTGTGCCATTGCTGTTCTCTGAGGTTGATGTGAAGCTGGTATTTAAGGAAGTTATGTCCAAATTTTTGCGGAAACAGATTGTGGACAAGGGTAAGAGAAGTGATGGAAGGAGCCCTCAGGAGATACGATTGATTGATGCACGCTGTGGACTGCTTCCTAGGGCACATGGGAGTGCTCTCTTCACTCGAGGTGAAACACAGTCATTGGCGGTGGTAACACTTGGAGATAAGCAAATGGCACAGAAGATAGACAACCTTGTGGATGAAGATGAATACAAGAGATTTTATCTTCAGTACTCATTTCCACCCTCGTGCGTTGGTGAAGTTGGGAGGGTAGGGGCCCCATCTAGAAGAGAAGTTGGTCATGGAATGCTTGCAGAGAGAGCACTACAACCAATACTGCCCCCCGAAGATGACTTCCCTTACACTGTTCGTGTTGAGAGTACCATCACTGAAAGCAATGGCTCATCGAGTATGGCGTCTGTATGTGGTGGGTGCTTAGCTTTGCAAGATGCCGGTGTTCCTGTTAAGTGTTCTATTGCAGGTATTGCAATGGGTATGGTTCTGGACACAAAGGAATTTGGTGGAGATGGAACTCCACTCATCCTTTCAGACATATTGGGTTCTGAAGATGCATCAGGAGATATGGATTTCAAGGTTGCTGGAAATGATGTTGGTATTACAGCATTTCAGATGGACATAAAGGTTGGAGGAATTACACTGCCAATCATGAAACAAGCTCTCTTACAAGCTAAAGATGGTCGAAAGCACATTCTTGCTGAGATGTCAAAATGCTCACCACCCCCTTCAAGAGAGCTGTCAAAATATGCTCCGCTCATCCATGTTATGAAGGTTAAACCCGAAAAAATAAACCTTATAATTGGCGCCGGTGGAAAGAAGGTGAAGAGCATTATTGAGGAAACTGGTGTTGAAGCTATTGAAACACAAGATGATGGTGTGGTGAAAATAACTGCAAAGGATTTGTTAAGCCTGGAAAAGTCCAAAGCCATCATAAGTAATCTAACAATGGTTCCAACTGTTGGTGACATTTATAAGAATTGTGAAATTAAATCTGTTGCGCCTTATGGTGTTTTTGTGGAGATCGTGCCTGGACGAGAGGGATTATGCCATATCAGTGAGCTGAGTGCAAATTGGCTAGCCAAGGCTGAAGATGCTTTCAAAGTTGGAGACCGCCTGGATGTCAAGCTCATAGAGATCAATGACAAGGGGCAACTTCGCTTAAGCCGACGTGCATTACTTCCAGATGCCGAGACCGAGAAACAAAGTACAAAGCCACGCAGTGCTAGCCTTTCAAATGACAATGTAGTTTCACCGAAAACTTCAGACAAGGGTAAACCAAAGAAAGCTGCGACTGTCTCAAAGGAGAGTGAGAATCCTCTGAAGGAGAAAACAGTTCCCGTCAACGTATCAAGCCCAGAGAAAGAAGCAGCCAAGAGATCAGTAAGTCCATAAAAAGGTGGACCAGACAAGCCCCAATCAAATATAAGTGGCGGCAACATCAGTCAATGGAGAGTCAGAAGTTGTATAAGAAAGCTATAATGAGGGAGTAATCTAGTCTCATTTTGAAAATGTGGCAGGTGACTGTCCTCTCAGTTGGATATAAAAGAGGATGGAGAGTTGGGAAGAATTGAGTTATTGGATAGGCTGAAATTCAGATTGTTCTTTTTTTGTCAAATTGAAAGAGGGGTTATGATTCAAGCTGACATGAGGGTTAGCAGGTTGATTCTGATGTGTTCAACAGCGGACAAAATGTAAATGCAGTAATTTTCTTGGCGATATATGCATCCCATGATCAAGATGCATTTTTCTGAAAGAAAGACCAGTATGATCAGCTTGCTTATACATCCATGAAGCTTTTTTTCATCTCTGCTGTAACCATTCTGAATATGATTGAAGTTAGTAATTGCAAGCTGTTTTTCACTCTTTCCTTTCATGGTTATTGTCTCTTATCTTCATTTTACTAAACTGCCTGCCCATGGGCAGATGTAGAAGCCCAGATACGGGTTTTAATACTTTAGTTCACTTGAGCCTTGTTGAGATGCTGGAACGACCAGTTGGGGTTGGACAAATCTTTATCCCTTTTCCCATCTGATACTAGCTTACATAAGAACTTCCCTTGAATGTTAAAATAATTAATTATCTTCCAAGTATCTTTTGGCCACGGAGCAATGAATTACTAGATATTTGTCTAGTTCCTTTCAGAATGGAGAGCTTGAGGACCTTTGGTGTTATTAACCTAGCCATGGTGGAAGAACCATGTGTGAGTATGCCGAATTACATTTGGGACCCTGGAAAGATGCCTACATATAGAAGAGAGAAATAATCTATGAGGACTCATGTCAAGACATGTTATTTTCTTTTCATTAGCTATTTTGTAATAGCAGTCTGGAATCTCCCTTTTCTAGTTTCCTTTTGTTCTTTGGTTACTAAATTGATGAACAATTTGATTGTGAGTTCCTTTTATTGATCAATACAACTTACTTTGTTATATTGGTTTCTGTTTGCTAATCTGAGCAATACCCCTACCTTTGTGCATTTGAATCAACTTCCATAGTTGGAAATTCAGACGCAGAACAACTGTTCGATGAAATGCGACAGACAGAGGATTCACCATTTAATTCAGATAATGAGGTACTTGTGTCTACAGAAGGATATGCAGCACTATCGAAGCCCACCTGTTCGATGAATGTTCCCAACAAACCAACCACAAGGTGCTCGTCGATGAGTGTTCTGATGCAATAGTTTTTAGCTCGGGGAGTCACTCTGCTCTAGAAGATGAAAAATCAGAGGAGGTGTGCGACCTTCAAGATGAATTTGAAGGTTCAATGAGTGCGGTTCAAGAAATTTTGGTTGTTAAAGACTAAGAATTTGTTCTAGACAATTTTGCACCAATCTTAGCGAATGTTCAGTTAACTGTCTTTGTTTCTACAATTAGGAGTCTATCCAAATGCGCATCCGATTCTATTAGCCATAGCTCATGCTTATGCACTAATTTCAATGCTTCTGCTCCATCATATGGCACTGTACAACACAACACATATGAACTCTCAGGTGAGAAGCTTCCTATTGGTCTACTACTTGATACCTCATGTTGCTATTAAAAGAGATATACATGAATATTTTTTAATTATCTCACAGTTATCTGCTTGTACAGCTGGAATTAGTTGTTGCATCACTTTAGGACTCATTGTTGTATCAACTCCTATATATTCTTCATTAGTGTATAAATAAAGTACAGTTCTTCTCCTCGTCTATCTAGTCTATAAGTTGTTTTAGCTATCATATGAGGATGTGCCCAGATCTCCATTTTGAGCTTGAATCAATACTAGGTATTTTACCATTTGATATGTTGTGGATGCGTGGGTTGATACTGGGCAGGACTTTATGGATGCTTCAGGTGGATTTAAAATGGGTGTTGAAGGCAGTGAACTGCTTCTGCACCTTACGAGCTACTGGGATTGTTTTCCAAACTTTCCCTTATGTATTCTTTTGTTGGTGCAATGCGGGTGGAGTTTATATTGCCTGATAATCTTCTTGCCCCTTGGTGTGGTATTCAAAGGCAACACACTTCTTGGCACACCCATATTTTTGTCAAATATGACCCTTCCTCGCTAATTGGAACTTTATTTCTACGTCTCAAGTAAAGGATCATATTGGTAATTTCTTTAATTTTTCCTTCCTCACTCTACAGATGACAACTGGTGTTTTTGGTTCTTTTCTTATCACAAACACTAGTGGTAATACGGCATCATTTCTGGTTCATTTTGATGACCGTGCATTCCTAAAGGAGTTGGCAGGTTCATGACAATGGTTCAATTTTCAGTCCTGTGGTTCGTGCGCTCTCCGAGTTGGCTATGGTCACTAAGTTTACAACTTAATTAGCAAATATTGTTGGTCTATGGATGGTTCTTCCGTACCCCACTCTTGATATTGTTTCTATTGTATTCATCTATGTGTATAAACTTATTCAGGTATTGCCACAGGATCACAATACTTATACCTAGTGAGGGAGCTAGTGTACTTGGAATGACAATTAGTTGAAGCCAAGAATGCTCTCACCATGGTCCTGTTCCTCATTGAATACATGGGTCATATTGTTAATGTCTGTCTAGATGTTTTTTATACCACAAAAGATGTGTTCAATTCAATGCAGTCTCGTGATATTCTTGCTCCAGGTTACAGTTTATGGGTGAAGTTCCTGTATTGCCTGAACTTCTGCGGCATGGACATGATCTTGAAGAGGATGCACGACTGTACGTGGATAGGGAAGTGATGGTTATTCTACTTTACTGATGCATATGTCCTTTTTGGTTCCTCTCTTAAGACTTCCTACTTTGTCTTGTATTAGTCAAAGGCTTGATTATTCCCTTTTACTGAGTGTTACCCTTTCGAGTCTTGTATGGTGGGAAATCTTGTGCTTTTCGCTCACAAATCTTTCCATCTTCACCTTCGTTATCATGATCTTGTTACTGCACTTTGGTCTTTTTTTCTCCTGTCATGATGACAAAGTTGTGGTTGCTAACCTTTTACAAAGTTTTGCTCATCAACGAAGTTGACAGAAGCTTTGGGGCCATTGCATAGCTTGCTTTTGGCATTGCCGACTGGTCCATCATGGCTGGTCAATTGAAGGAGGTTATGGCTGGGATTTTGTGGGACTTATGTGACATTGCCGCAGCTCAATGGGCCCTTTTCCTTTTGGGATGGTGCATATTTGTACAAAATGGCGGCTCCAATAGTTAAGGGTGCTACTACTACTATGCAAGATGGTCTTTATGGATATTTACCATGTCTTGGATCTATGTTTTCTACAGAAATTACTTCCAATATAGCCACAATGGTCACAGTACCTTTTCTGATGTCTTGCTATCATCAATATGATGTATATAAAGGGAACACTGGTCGTTTGCAAAAATTGCTTCTTGGCAGCAGTGTATTTGAACCCAAAAGTCTAAGGTGCATATATTCATAGAATCATAGAATTGCTGCTTACATTCTATATGGATTCCTGGGGTTTGGATGTTGTATCGTTGGCCAAGAAGTTGCAACTATGTTATGCTTATAGAACATCGTGAAGTTCAAGTTGCTGTCTCTGATTCCATAATGTTGAGCAAGAGTTTGATTGTCCTTTTAAAGAGTTATTGTTGTATTTATAGAAAAAAGTATTTTTAAACCTGCATTTTTGAACCATTTATAATAGGTTAAGGACATTTTAAAGCTTTTTCCATATTTATTAGTATAAGTTTTGAATTTAAAGGGGGCTTATTAATAACATTCGAATGGCTGGATAAGGGATTCAAACCTATAATCATTCCGTAGAACAAACCCATTTTTTGCTAATGCCTAAATTAAGATAATATTAGTGCACCGGAATTCTTCAAATTCTGGGTTCGCCTCTGGCTACAACCGTAGCACTTTATGTGCACTACCCACTGTGTAATAATCTGTAAACAACATAGGGGATATAAATCGCACTAGTCAAATCATATGTGACAGATCTACTCATAAATTTAGTTTTAAAATATATATTTTAGTATTTATGAAACAATCTATAGCAATACAAACATCTATTACTTATTTTAAATTATAAATACTCAAAAAAAATTCTTTCTTAAATTTGGTGATAATCTAAACCAATAATGGGAGGAAGGAATAAATTTAGAGTAGTCACTCACTCCAAAAAGGAAAATAAAAAATACTAGCAAGAAAGCAGCCAAAACTGCTGCCATCTCTGTGTGCTGACTGCATTTGTTTATTCAACTCGCCGCCCTCAACTGCAGCAGTATATCAATATTCCATTTTGCTTTCTCCACCATAAATCTGCAACCCCATGTCATTTTCTTGATCCATCTCTCTGCTGACTTCCTCATTTAAAAGTTAATTCTTTTTGAATACTTGTGCTTTTTCTGAAGCAGATTCTTCTTAATTTGTCAAAAAGAGAAATGGGAATTTCATCAGAGATGAGAAGGGAGGACTCATGGGCAAAGCGAAGGGAGTCTTTGTTGATTGCTTCTGCATATGAAGAGGACAGAATTCGCAAGTCTAGGGAATGTACTCAAGGTTACAAATTTTCTTAACTTTTTTTCCCTACTTTTTCTAGGTAATTTGGAGGAATAAAAATTGGATTTTTAGCTTTGTTTTGTGATTTGAGTTTTTTTTTTTTGCTTGATTGGGTGTTATTTGTAATAGATTTTCCTCTTCTTATCTGTTCCTTTTTCAGATTAATGTTACTTTTTCATGTTGGTTGTACTGTGTTCTAGAGAAAAGCTAGGAACTTTAATGTTAAGTAGCATTTTTGTTGGTTCTTGCCTCTAGTTTAGAATTCTTCTGCAGACTTTAATTTGCCTTTCTGGAAACACTAGATGGACCTCATTTTATATTATGGAGATTTTTTGCTGGATCAAGTGTGTCTGGTATGAGGGAGGATATTTTCCTAGTAGATGTTTTCTTTGAGAACAAGTGGGTTTCTTACTTATTTTCTTGTGTTTGGTAATGGTAAGTAAGCAAAAAAATGTTAGCTTAAGAGAATTTATATGTAATCTTTTTTTTCTTTTTTTTTTTTGATAAAGTAAAGTTGTATTCCTCAGCAATGAAGGTATGCTGGCAACCATCAAAAAGATTTACATCATTGACCCAAAAAAGACCAACTCAAGAAATTGCTACTAAACTTATAAAGAAGAGAAAAAATTTAAAATCTGTCCAGCATCCTCTATACCCTCCTCATTACACCAAAAACAGAAGGTCTTCATACAACGCCATTTGATCTTTTGTACTGATTCTGCAGTATTTTCCATACACCTCTTGTTTCTTTCTCTCCAAATAGTCCACCATATACAAGAGGGTATCATGTTCCACCATTTCTTCTGGCTCTTACTCCCCCCTCTTCTCACCCAGCAACTAAGAAGGTCTGCAGTGTGTTCTGGCATTGTCCGGTTTGTGTGTGTTCTGCTTAGAAAAATGGCCCATAATTGAGCAGTGACTTTGCAATGGAGGAATAGATGGCTATTAGTCTCATTTGTCTCATTACACA
>JAJOOR010019674.1:0-19420 GCA_036250505.1 Solanum acaule | reverse complement strand
TATTTGTTCTTTAGTTTTACATTGGTTTAGACAATTAAAATACATAATCTAATTTTAATTTTCCTTAAATATTTAGTAATGTAACTAATACTTATTAAGCTTATTTTACCATGATTTAGTTTTTCAAATTATGATCATTTTCATTATGACTTTGTAATATTTATTTTATATGATGATTTCATTATTATTTTTTACTGAATATTTTAGTGTCATCGGTACTCATCTCATATTTTGCGTTATTTTTTAAGAAACACCTTAGATAATTGTATTTTGGTTGGACTAAATAAATATTTGAAGCACAAGTTAATTATATGTTTGTATGCAAACTTTACCGAAAAAATTCAAAAATCTGAGGTTTATTAGTTTGGTTTGATTTATAAATTTAAAAATTCGACACAATGGTTTGGTTTGGTATTAGTTTGGTTTGATTTGAATTTAAATTTTTTACACAAATTATTTGGTTTGATATTTGAAAAACTCGAACCAATCCGGTCATGTACACCCCTACTTGTGTAAATGAAACATATGTATAAGTGTGAAGAAGACCTTTGGAAAGTGGATGAGGTGAGATCTTTTGCAATTTGACAAATTTAAGAATGTATTGCTTTATGAGTTAAAAGGTTCAGTACAATGTGTAAAGTTGTGTATATGAAACATACTCTCTATATTCAATTTATTTGGCCTATTTTATTTTATATTAGTTCTTTTTTAAAAATGACTCTTTCCTATTTTAGCAACAATTTAATTTGAACGATCCACCTTACATGTTTAAGACCTCAATATTAAAGGACATCTTAAATCTTAATACATCAGACATATCTTTATTTTAAGACCACAAGATTCAAAAAATTTGTTTACTTTCTTGAACTTCTACTTTCGTGTTGTAATTTTGTAAGTGTTAACTCTATTCTCTTTAACAGACTTGTATCCATTTACATATGTATTGATGAGCATTGTAAGCTCACTCTTCTAGCACCGTTTGGTAAGTTTCATATCTAAATTATTAGGTATTTGTAGAACACTCCTTAATTAGCATAAACTCATAATAAAATATTCCTTAGAGGAAAATGACATGCTATGTGAAGATCAGGTTCAAAAGCTTCTCCAAAGAGTTTCAAGTGGCCATACATGCATGGAAATTTTGTTGAGTGAAAAGTTTAGAACTCTTTCAAAGTATCACTGTTTTGTGAGTTTCATACATAAATAATTAGATATTTATAGAATTTCGTGAACCACCATGAAAACTTGTATAAACTTGTATAAAATTGAATAAATAAACACACATATTCTAATGGCATAATACAAATCAGTTGCAGTGTATCTTATGTTAATTGTCATGTAGAACGTGTGTGACTATTCGTTCAACTTTATAAAATTTTACTGTTTCTTTCTCTAGAAATTAAGTTAGAGGATAGAGGAAAATATGATGCGGAGATAGTAGGAGTGATTGTATCAATGGATCAATGTTTAGAGGGGAAAATATTATTATATGGCATTGGAATTAAAGTGGATGAACAAAGTAAGAAATGTGCTTCATGGCGGCTATTAATTAGCTCCAACTGCAAATTGGATGAAAATAAATTAAGCAAAATATGACTCATGGCGGCTATTAGCTCCATTCTGCAAGTTGTATACATGATTTCGGGATGTTGGTGGATCCAACTATTCCTCTGTTATTGACTTCATATCTGAATTAATATTTTCTCCCCAACATAATTTCTTGTATAAAAGTTTTTAAAAATTATAATAATTAGCTAATACATTTAATTAGAATTCTTTTTAAAAAGTTAAACCCATAAAATTTAAATTTGGAATATGTAAAACCCGCACTTGCCTCCTGGCTTAGTTCGGAACTTCTTTTAATTAAATGAATCACTCATATTTTCGAAAGAGGAAATTTCAAAAATAGCTTAGATTAAAACACAATAAGGCTTTCTAACTATAGTTTACTTAACTTCAATTTGTACCTACATATGTTATGATGAGGAGAGAGGCTAGTCAGATTGGGAGAGGAAGCAGAGTGGCAAGCAAGATTGAGAGAGGGAGGAGAGAGGTGAGCGAAAGAGAGAACAGAAAGATAAGAGAGGTGAATTGTATATTGTATATCTTTGGGATAATTGTATATATGTAACTAGTATAATCATATCATCTAACATAAACTATTAAAAATCACTCTTTAATTTTCTATTTTTAATTATATATTGAGAATGTCCTCTCACATACGTTGGCCTGATTTTTTTTCCCATGTCCAACACATGAAAATATTCTTAATAATAAGTGAAGATGAGACTCAAATTCAATACCTTTATTTGCTCTAATCTCATATTGAAGACCATCTCAATTATCATCATCAAACTTTCAAAAACAAAAAACTTTATTTACTTCCTTGTCTTTTCAATAAAAGCGAAATTGAATTAATATCAATCATGACAAAGAACGCACATCAATGCTAATAATGTGGTTATAGTAAGGATAAGGACTTAGGAGTGTCAAAACAATTCTTAAAACCAACGAAGTCGAACCTAACCCAATCAATTATTAATTTTTAAAACCAAAATTGTAGGGTTTTAATGTATATTTATAATCATATTAGGATATGTTCTTTATTATATAAAAATATCAAAAATTTATCGAATGGTACCAAATAAATTTATATATATATATATATATATATATATATTTCTAACTTTAAATTCAAACAAACGTAGTGTAGTGTCGTGTCCCGCCACTTCACAATCAAATTTTGCAGTCGGATAGGGGCGGAAGAGTCTAGAGTTATGGAGAGGTTTATAGAGAACTCTAGAAGCCCTTAGAGTTTTCAAGAAGGCTTAGAAATCTCTAGGTCCTTCCTTAGAATTCTCTAGAATGCCTTAGATATTTTCTTGGAAAACCTTAGAAATTCCTAGAAAGTGTAGAGATTTCTAGAGAGGGACCAAAGTGTAAATAGTCTAGGGACTTGTAAAGTAATTTTAAATTGCACTTTAGTCCCTAGGTGTTAGTATAAATAGAGGTGCCCCTCATTTTCTAGGCACCAAGAAAGCAACCAAGCATTCAAGCAACTTGTAAAGCATTCTCCAAGCAATATAAAGCCTTCTTCCAAAATTCTCTAAGTCTTTCCTTTCATACTCTTAGCGATCTTAGTCGTAAAGACTTACTTGAGCTTACAAGATCGTGAAAGATTCGTGAGTAAGTTGTCAAGTTCTGCACGGAACATTAGTGAGAACTCTAAGTCCGTGACAAAGTGGTATCAGAGCAAGGTTTGATACTAAGGGAATGGCAACCGAAGGAGACGTAAACGCCGCTAGCACCACCGACGTCCGTCTAAAGGGAGGGAAGAGAAACCGCAAGGGAAAGAAGCACCAAAAGGGTTATGAGGAAATTCTACTCGACCCCACACCAAGCGAGGCGCTAACATATCATCCACCTTCGACCACCGAAGTAAGTGAAGATGAACTTGGCGAGGAGGCCATCGATGTCACCGCCGGAGAGGAGTGGATTGCAAGTGTTAAAACGGCGAGGCAAGCCGTGGAGATATTAGGCCGGCGTTTGAATGTGGCCGATTACAAGTTCAAGACCCTCAAGGACTTCACCCTTGAGGAAACTGAAAGCCTTCGCAAGGAGTTGGAGGGACGTCAGGGGGCCGAGTTCGAGATGAAGGAGGCCATCACTTCCTTGGAGTGTCGGTTCATGGAGGCGTTGAGCACGATTGAGACCATGAAGGCCGAGATGAAAGCACTCAATGAGGGCGTGGAAGTTAGATGATCATCGTTGCTTGACCAAGATAGGGAGGCCAAGGTCGAGGCTCCCAAGGCACCTATGTTCAAAGGCGTCTTTGACGCGCAAGAGGTGGAGAAATTCTTATGGCATTTGGAGAATTACTTCAACTGCAACGGGTTGAAGAGCAACGAGAGTAAGATCAACACCATTGTGTTGTATCTTTCGGAGATGGCCATGCTATGGTGGAGGCGCAAGGAGGTCGAGATAGGGAAGGGGACATGCACCATCAACACCTGGGAGCAATTCCGAGAGGAGTTCAAGAAAGCCTTCTTCCCTAACAACGTCATCTATGAGGCGAAGCACAAGTTTAGGGAGCTGAAGCAAACGGGCAGCATCCGCGCATATGTCCAGGAGTTCACTACCCTCACGCTTCAAATTCCTAACCTCACGAATGATGATATGTTGTTCCACTTCATGGATGGGCTGCAAAATTGGGCCAGGACGGAGTTGGAACATCAGCAAGTCAGGACCATAGGCGAAGCCATCACGCAGGCCGAAGCTTTGATAGACTTCAGGCATGAGAAGCCCGATAAAGCCAGACGAGAAGAGATGAGAGGTAGTCATGACCATGGTGGGGGAGATCGTGGCAGAGGTGAGGAGCAGCGGCCACATCCCAAGAATCATGATACGTACAAGTCCGATGGCAAGAAGTCTGGACATCATGGCAACACGGAGAGGAAGACAGAAGTTGCCAACAAAGGTGGTTGCTACATATGCAATGGGCTGCATGGCTATGCAAAGTGCCCTGAACTGAAGAGCCTTAGTGTTATCCTGCGAGAGCGGAAGGCGAAAGACGCACAGGAGCAAGGACAAGGCGTAGAGACAACGCAGTTGGGCTCGATAGGACTACGAGGAGCCATCATGAAACAGATAGAAAATCCAAGAGGATATGGCACGCAGTATGTCGACATTACGATAGATGGAAGACCCGCGCGTGCTATGGTCGACACGGGTGCAGAGGTCAAACTCATGACCAAGACGACAGCGACAAGGTTGGGCCTGGGTTACAGTCCAAGTAACGCCCAACTCAGGATGGTCAATGCACCCCGACTCCTGTGAGCGGAGTCGCGCATGGAGTGAGCATCACGCTAGGCGAGTGGTAAGGTAAGACCAATTTCACTGTCGCTCCTGTAGATCTCTTTGATGTAATTCTTGGGCAGGAATTCTTCCAGCAATGCCACGTAGTGATCGACCCTTACCTCCAACGACTTCTAGTCATGGAGCAAGGAAGATCATGTATGGTGCCCCTGGTTAAGGTATCGAAGACGGAAGGACAAGTCCGTCTAACATCCCTACAGCTCATAAGAGGCCCTAAGAAGAAGGAGTCGACGCATAGAGCCACCATTGCAAGTTCGAAAGAAGACAATAGTGCAAAAGGGTTCCTGCCACCACGCATGGAGAAGGTTCCAGAAAGGAACAATGCCGTGATGCCAAAGAAGCCGTTGAGGCGCTTGCCTCCTAGGAATGAGGAAGATCATAAGACCGGGCTAAAAGAGATCAGAAAGCAACTGAAGGTGGTGCGCGAGGGTGTGGATTGAGTGAGTAGATTATTGGCCACGCGTACAGGAAGACCAGACCCGGTTGGCGATGCAGCGATGATGCGACGACCAGGGGGAGAGTGTCATATCCCGCCACTTCACAATCAAATCTTGCAGTCGGATAGGGGCGGAAGAGTCTAGAGTTATGGAGAGGTTTATAGAGAACTCTAGAAGCCCTTAGAGTTTTCAAGAAGGCTTAGAAATCCTTAGGTCCTTCCTTAGAATTCTCTAGAATGCCTTAGATATTTTCTTGGAAAACCTTAGAAATTCCTAGAAAGTATAAAGATTTCTAGAGAGGGACCAAAGTGTAAATAGTCTAGGGACTTGTAAAGTAATTTTAAATTGCACTTTAGTCCCTAGGTGTTAGTATAAATAGAGGTGCCCCTCATTTGCTAGGCACCAAGAAAGCAACCAAGCATTCAAGCAAACTTGTAAAGCATTCTCCAAGCAATATAAAGCCTTCTTCCAAAATTCTTTAAGTCTTTCCTTTCATTCTCTTAGCGATCTTAGTCGTAAAGGCTTACTTGAGCTTACAAGATCGTGAAAGATTCGTGAGTAAGTTGTCAAGTGCCGCACGGAACATTAGTGAGAACTCTAAGTCCGTGACAGTAGGCTCACATATTTCATTCCTTATAACCAAAATTTATTGGAAAAATTTCAGAAATCCCACCTTTTTGTTTACTTATTACCATTATCCCCTATAAGTTTTACAAATCTCCAAAATCCCTTATTTTCTCGCATCAAATTAGTGTATCAGCGCTTATATTATTGTATCTCGCGCATCAGATCAATGTATCAGCGCTTATATTATTGTATCTCGCGCATCAAATTAATGTATCAACGCTTGTATTATTGTATCTCGTGCATGTATCAGCGCTTTTATTATTGTATCTAGCGCATCATATTAATGTATTAGCACTTATATTATTGTATCCGTTTGAGGGATTTCTATAATTATAAACTTTTAAGGGATAGATTGTAATTTTACCTTAAAAATATGTGATTTCTGTAATTTGCCCAAATTTATTTCTATTAATATAATTTGTCATTTACCATATAATTACGACTTATAATTTGAATTTATTTTTCCAAAAAATAAAAGAAAAAACTTTTTTTTCTATTTGTATTTGGCTTTATTATTGTGAATAATTTACAAAATCAAGAACGAATCCCTTCAAATTAGAGTTAAAAAAAATTACTAACTAAACTTTAAAAAATTACCAACTAAACTTTCATCTGATTCTTGAAGATGAACTAACACAATTCAAACAAACGTAGTGTAGGCTCACATATTTCATTCCTTATAACCAAAATTTATTTCTATTAATATAATCTGTCATTTACCATATAATTAGGACTTATAATTTGAATTTATTTTTCCAAAAAATAAAGGAAAAAACTTTTTTTTCTATTTGTATTTGGCTTTATTATAGTAAATAATTTACAAAATCAAGAATGAATCCCTTCAAATTAGAGTTCAAAAAAATTACTAACTAAACTTTCATCGATGAACTAACACAATTCAAATAAGCCCTCTTTTGAATACCTAAATCGAGTCCTTCTGTTGTCCGCTCCTAACGGATACCTAAATCGAGTCAATTCAAATTAGCCCTCTTTTCCCTGCCTTATGCATTATAGTTTCTTCTTCGTTTTCTTGAAGAATAACAACTTCCACATTTTTCACAGTTACCAGTAGCATCTTTCTTCTTCGTTTTCTTGAAGAACAGGGTGATCAAAAGACGTTTTATATTAGATGGAGGAGAAGACCACAACCCAGAAAAGGCGTTCATCTGTGGCGAAGTAACAAGCAATGGCGGCGAATTCATTGGGGTTGGAGAATAATCAGACCAGAAAATTGAATGTTGGAGCGGCCAAGAAACGACCGGTACTTTCTAATATCTCAAATCATACAACTTTCTCTACTCGTAACTCGATTTCTCGTTCCTCTAAACTTGTCGGTCTTTCTCTGATTTTGGTCTCTGTTTCTTATGTGTACTTGTAGGAAAATAATTTGAATACTGGGTTTTATCTTGTTTTCTGTATCTTTTTTATTACTGGTTTGATGATTCACTTTTTTGTTTGTTGGTTATGGGGTTTGTTGCGTAAATTTATGTAGGGAAGGAAAATGTAGGTGGGTTTTGTGATTTCTTTTTTTGGGATTTTCTTTCTTGGATTAAATAAGTAAAGTGGTTAATGTTACATATGGTGTCGTAAAAAATGATTGAAGATTCTGGGTAAACGTTGGTTTGAGAAAATCAAATGAAGCGATTTAAGGGTTTTTGATAAGCAAGGATTTTCGGGATTTCTAAAAAAAATTGGTCGAGATTGTTGGAAGTTGAATTCATTGTTTATTTTGACTTCCCTTGTATAAACAAGTTCACTGCTTTATCTTTTTTAAAAATTATGTTGTATTCTTTTAATGGTTAAAAAGTATTATGAATGGAAAATTTGAAACATCTTCCCCCAATTTATTTCTGATGCACCGTCTCATCTTGTCGTTGATTCTGCATCATAATAAACCTATTCCTGGAGGCCTACCAATTGTGTCATCATTTGAAGTGTAATCTTCCAAGCTTCTTTTGATTGTTTTAGAAGTTCAGATTTTCATTTGTAATTATCGTCTGCTTCTTTTGACAAAGCGAGTTAGGAGACTATTCCTCATTCTATTCAAATTGGAACATGGTGGATGTATCCTAAATAAATACGTAACAGATTAGAGATTATTCCCTAAATCTATAAAACTGTTCCCTATCATACAAACCTTTCTTGATTCTCTTTTTATACAATTTCCGTGAGTGCTAGTGGAACGTTCAACACCTTTCTTCTTCACTATCTTGTAAAGGTCCAATTGGGATAACCTTATATAAAACAAAAGAACTCCTTGAAATTGGCAATGTGAGTGAATCGGTTACCTACTTGGCAGCTCATAATGACTTCTTACAACGGAAATCATAGCGAGCAATTTCTCCTATGTTTGGATAAAATGGTCGTAAAACATAAGACAAGCAGTACATACAATAGCGAATCGTGAGACATCTTTCTCCGATTTGGTAGAGAAATGAGCTAGCGCCTGCGATTAGGTAAAGGGAAGCCTTTTCGTTTCTTTTGTTTATCTGTCCACTTCGCTTGTTGAACATTTGAAGAAAGTTTTACTGTTAATAGGCTGAAGAAATTTTCTGCTTTACAAATGCACATAGTAGCTAATGAAAAATGTTGTCTTCTTCGTTTACATGATCTTTTGAATCTAGATTAGCTTAACTAAGTTTGTTTGTCCTCGTCTATATAATAAGTTGTCCCTAAAGTTTGTCTAGAATCAGTGTTTCGATCATTATTTTGGTTTCAAGTGTATTCATTAAATAATTTTTCTCCAGTTAATAGTTGGCTCTTTTCTGAGAGCATGAATGTATATTTCTCCTTATTTTAAAGATATTTTGATCAAGTTTGTGTTTATTTCTTCCTTCTCTTATATAGTGAACAATCATTTATATAGTGAAAAGTGTTGCAAAGTTCTAGTCTTTTAGTTGGTAGTTTAGTAGCTTTAGACAATAGATTGGTTATTGTGATTCCAACAAGAACTCAGGTTGGGAATTTCACTTCAGTAATATTTTGACCATTCATTGATATTATGCCTTGACCCTTTTCTGGTATTGTTGAAATTGTTGTCCTTTGGTTGAATATGAGTAGCTTTCAACGATTCACTAGTAATTGTTTCGACCCTTTTGAGCCTCACTTGTTATTGTGAAAACTGTTGCAAAGTTCTACTCTTTTAGTTGCAATTCAATATTTCTTTTTGACCATTCATAGATATATAGCTCTACCCTTTTCTTTATAAGTGTTGAAATTGTTGCCAAGTTTTTGTCCTTTAGTTGCAGATCAGTAGCTTTTGACGATTCTCTAGTAACCGGCTCAACCTTTTTCTTTGTTATAGTGAAAACTGCTGAGATTGTATTCTTTAAGTTGCAATTCAGTAGCTTTAGACCCATTCTTTGTTATTTGTTTGACCCTTTTTAATTCTATTGTTGAGGCTGTTGCCAAGTTTTGTTTATTGGAAAAGCTAAATATACCCTTTGGTCTAAGCAATGGATGGTGGTGATGAGCTGCTAGAAACTTAGGTAAGGATGCTTTGAAAGATGCAAGCTTTACCATTTACTACATGGATTATAGTGCAGGTCATGGTTATATAAGCCAATCTAGTATTTAGAGTCAGCAGATGCACCTAGTGCCAAGATTTTCACATATACATGAAAAAAATGTAACCTTATATAAGGTTTGGATGAAGCCCCTTCCGCTCCTCTACCTCTAGACAGTTGGTTCATGATATAATGGATCTATCGTTGATTGGGTAGGAGTATTTTTTGCAAATCTGTACTATAGGGGAAGTGTGTTGTACTAGCATTACTATTTGTTGCATAATTGGAATCAGCATAATGCGGATGTGGTTGTCACTTGTCAGAATTTAGACCAATCTAGTATTTAAAGTCAATGGGTGCACTTAGTGGAAGAGACAAGATTTTCATACATACATAAAAAAATTTAACCTTATATAAGGTTCGGATCTAGCTCTGTCCCTGGGTGCATAATTTATATCCCTTGTTCCTTGAGAATGAGTCTGTTTGAGGATCGAGAAAACAAATGAGTAATCAACAGCTTTGTGGAAGTTTAGAGGTAGTATGCATAGGCTTCAAAATGAGGACTCCAATGATAAATAAATTAGATGTGAACCTTGATTGAGTAGTTTTTGACCATTCACTAGTAACTGGTTCGACCCTTTTGAGCCTTTCTTGTTATTGTGAAAACTGCTGCAAAGTTCTAGTCTTTGCAATTCAATATTTCTTCTTGACCATTCATTGATATATAGCTCTACCCTTTTCTTGATAAGTCTTGAAATTGTTGCCAAATTTCTATCATTTAGTTGCAGATCAGTAGCTTTCAACCATTCACTAGTAACTGGCTCAACGCTTATCTTTGTTATAGTGAAAACTGCTGAGAAATTATAATCTTTCAGTTGCAATTCAGTAGCTTTAGACCCGTTCTTTGATATTTTCTTGACCCTTCTTAATTCTATTGTTGAGGCTGTTGCCATATTTTGCTTTTTTAGTTTCTGTAGTTAAGAACTGGAAAGCTAACATTTACCCCTTGAGTCTAAGCAACTGATGGTGGTGTGATAAACTGCAAAATTTACCATTTACTACATGGATTATAGTGTAGGTCATGGTTATATAGGCCATATACAGTATTTAGAGTCAGTGGGTGCACCAAGTGGCGGTGTCAAGATTTTCACATATACATGAAAAAATGTAACCTTATATAAGGTTCGGATGAACCCCTTTATGTCCTCTTGCTCTGCCCCTGGGTGCATCATATAGTAATTGGTTCATGGTATATTGGATCAACTGCTGATTGGGTAGGTGAGTATTTGCAAATTTGTTCTATAGGGAAAGTGTGTTGTACTAGCATTACTCTCTGATGTATAATTAGAATTAGGACAACGCGGATATGGTTGTCACTTGTCAGAATTTAACCACTAGCTGGTTCAAAAAGAAAGTGTTTGTTGTTACAATCACTGAGTGCTTTAGGGAGATCTTTACTGGTCTTAGAGGCCCGAAAAAGAAGAAGAAAGAAAAAGGACCAAGTATCAATTTTGTTTGGGTTCTTTTTTAGAGTCAGCTGCTTAATCCAATCTTGGTTTTGCTTGGTAACATCCATCATTCCTTGAGAATGAATCTGTTTGAGTATCAAGTCGAGAAACAAAAGGAGAATAGACAGCTTTTCTGTTCCAAGTCATCTTCAATGGACACTTTTTCTCATTGTCCTTTGGCTGTTCAACAATTTATAGCATGAGTTAACTGTAAATCGACAGTCCTTTTTTGCTTTCCACCATAGCTTATCTGTTTCCATTGATAAACTTTTCTCCAACTTTGGTCTAATTTGAAAAATAAAATGTGTTTTCATCCATCTACTATTGATGCCCCATTGGGTAGGTGAGGAGGCCTCGGGGCACGACACATCGAGGCCCAGTGGAGGGGTGGGGGGCCTCGGGGAATGACACATCGAGATCCCATGGAAGGGGGGGGACCTCGGGGCACGACACCTCGAGGCAGGGGGCTCGGGGTACGACGCTCGAGGACATCGGGTGGGAAGGGATCGGGGCACAATGCCTCGAGGCCATGGGGGAGGGGCACAACACCTCGAGGGTGTGGCTGAAATAGGGGCTTGGGGCACGACGCCTCGAGGCTCAGGGGATTGGGGGGTCTCAAGGCACAACACCTGGAGGCTGAGGGGATTGGGGCACGACGCCTCGAGATCGTAGTGGGGGCTTCTGTCACGACGTCTCGAGGGCGGAGCTCGGGGTATATCGCCTCGAGGCCGGGGGTGGGGTGGGGGGTCTCGGGTCACGATGCCTCGAGGCCAGGTGGAGCCTTGGGGCACGATGCGTCGAGGCCTAGGTGGGACCTCGGGGCACGACGTCGAGGTGGGGCCTCGGGGCACGATGCCTTGAGGTCGGGGTAGGGCCTCTGGGTACAAGGCCTCGAGGGGGAGGGGTGGGGGACCTCAAGGCACGACGCCTCGAGGCCTTGAGGGGAAAGGTGGGGGGCATCGAGGCATGACGCCTCGAGGCCCGGGAAGGGGGGGAGCTCGTGGCACGATACCTCGAGGCCCGGGGTGGGGGGGATCTCGGAGCACAGCGCCTTGAGGCTCGGGGGGTGGGGGTGGGGAACCTCAGGGGATAGCTCCTTGCGGCCCAGGGAGTGGGCTAGCCTCGTGGCACGACGCCTCGAGGCCGAAGAGGGCCTCGTGGCACGACGCCTCAAGGCCGAAGCGGGCCTCAAGCCCCGGGGGTGGGGTGGAGGGACCTCAGGGGACAACACCTCGAGGCCGGGGTGGGGCCTCGGGGGATGACGCCTGGAGGCCGGGGTGGGGCCTTGGGGCATGACGCCTCGAGGAGGGTGGGGGGGCCTCAAGGCACGACACCTTGAGGTCGGGGAGGATTTTAAAAAAAAATGGTGTGAGTATTTCAATTAGTATTAATATTAGATATAAAACTTTAAAGTTTTAAACAAAATTTGAAAATACTCTGCAAATTAAATATTCCATCTTGAAAATAAGAGATTATCTGTGTCATTTTTTCGACTATGTAACAAGTATCCCTAATTTCACACATGCATTACTTTTGCAGTTTCAATGTAATTGATTTTAACTTGGCACAGAATTTAAGAAAATTTAAAAGTTATTTTTTTAATCTTAAGATCCTAAACTAAAAATATGTAGAATATATCAAAATGTCCTTTAATTTTGTCATTTTTTCGACTATATTGCAAATATCCCTAATTTCACACATACATTACTTTCGCAGTTTCAATGTAATTGATTTTAACTTGACACATTATTTGCATTATTACTTTTTCAAAGTAGAGAGAATCTACAGATAAATCTTATTGGTTTGGCTATCTGTTTAGCATATTTAAAAATCAAAAATCGATAAATCGAAATGATAATACTTAAAACCGAACCTAACAGATCGATACACACCTAGTATGAACAAAATTAATAATTTCATTAAATATTTGTCAATCGAGAAAAAAAATTCATTCTTTATAGAATTGAATAAATTAAGAATGTCTCACATAAATTGAAATATAAGTACTTAGAGATAAAGACCTAAAATATGTCATTCTTTTTATTGTGTTTGGATGTGAAAATACAGTTCAATTTTTGTGAATGATCTGAGCATCATGATCCTAGCTACCAATCAAGGGACTTGCCAAATTTGATTATGGACATTAGTTTGGCAAATACCATAATCAAGAATGTGAAATTGAGTGTATGCATTCTATCTAACAGTATTTTCTAAGTTCTTATATTTTGCAGAAGCTCTACTTTAGATTGTTTGCATGATAAAAATTATACAAAATGGATTTAGCATTTGTGGGAGGTCAAAGCTTTGACCTCCGCATTCGCGGAGTGTAGGGCGCGTTCGTGGGCTCAGGTATGAGCTGTCTAGCTGCATTTGCGAATAGGGCTGCGCGTTTGCGAAGGACCTCTGGCAGTGTTTTGATCCAAATTCGAGGTTTCTTCCCCATTTTCCATTGGAGCTTTGAGAACTTGGTGGAGGCGATTTCAAGTAAGTTTTTCAAGATAAAATAGTTGGGTAACATTTCTTGACTTTAAATCTTCAATTACCCATTATTAATATTGGATTTATGTGTTCAAATCGAGATTTTGGATGGATTAATTGAGGGTTTTCATGAATTTGAGTTGTTGAATTAAAATTGGGTTTGTGAACTAATTTCAAATCCTTTTTCCAAATGGTTTTCACCAACGATTTCCCAATGCCTTGAGTAATGTTTTCAAGTAAATATTTTCAGATTTAAACCTCAATTTCGGAATTGATTTTTTGAGTTTATTGACCTTTATGTCTAAATTGCTTGAGTTGGACAGTGTTAATTCCGGAATCTTATTGTAATTACTTGATTGAACTAGATTGTAGGGCATTTGATATCGTTCGAAAGGAAAAGGCTCAAGCTTCGGATTGATTAATTGATTGAATTAAGGCAAGTGGTCTCTTAAACTTTGTAACCTAGTAGAATCATCTATTTCCTTTCATTGTGTGTTGGGGAGTAATGGAATCGAGGGAAGGGCTCATTGTTGCACATGTTTAAAGAAAAGGGGATTAAAGAAAATGCGACTTGTTGATCATAATGCTTGTGAATTGCCTTGTTGTGACCCTTATTTGATTGATTGATGAAGTGCTTTGATGGCACAAATGTGGACTTGAATTGTCTAAATTGTTGTCTCTTCTTATGGTGTGACATTGCTTATTTGTGTTGATTGTTGAACACCATGATGAGACATGTGATATAAGGCCGAAGGGAAATAATTCCGGCTAGTAATATTAAGCCAAAGGGAAATGGGTTCCGGCTAGTGATTTGATATAAAGCCAAAGGAAAATGGTTCCGGCTAGTGATTTGATAGTAACTCGAAGGGAAATGGTTCCGGCTAGTGATTTGATAGTAACTCAAAGGGAAATGGTTCCGGCTAGTGATTTGATAGTAACTCAAAGGGAAATGGTTCCGGCTAGTGATGCGATATAAAGCCGATGGGAAATATATCCGGCTAGTGATAATGTGCCGAAGGGAAATGATTTTGGCAAGAATTTCATTAATTTCAGAGCTCATATGCTAATGGGCAGTGAAGGAAAAGGTGATTGACTCTCTCCTGATATCACGCCCCGAGCCTACACCCTGGACGTGGCCGGCACTCGGAGACCATTGCTGGCCCCAAGCGAACCCTTGGCCTGGCTTACTTAATTCAGCGAAAGACTTAACTCAACAAAATAAACTCATGTAATAGTTTAAATGATAACATCTTAGCCAAAATGGCAACTTATGTCTCAAAACAAAAGTATCTGCAAATACATAGATGAGAGACTCAATACTAACTGTTTGACTGTCTATGAAGCCTCTATAATACTGAGATGGATGTTGGGACAGACCCCACAACATCCTAATAAAACAAAACTAGGAATGCAAAATAACAGAGTCCTCCGGAATGCAAGGAGGCTCACCACTGACTATGGAGTGCTCAACTGGATCAATGGCATGTGGGATGCTGATCCTGGTTACCTGTGTCTGCATCATAATAAGATGCAGGCCAACTGGCATCAGTACATTGAATGTACGAGCATGCGAGTTGGAATGCTAAACCACAACTTAAGCTTGAAAAAAGTAAGAAAGAACACTTACCTTGGCTCTGTACAACTCATGAATAACTGAACTCAATATAAAGTAATAAGGCATATGCAATATATATATATATATATAAAGCTTGTAAAACAGTGTAAACAACTTAGTTCGTTAAAGATAAAGCAATAACAAACTCAACTTTACTTGTATATAAAAGTAATATAACTTTTGTGGGAGATTCTCTAACCGACAACCACCACTATAAGCCTAAGTGGTGATACAGCGTCTTGCCCACGCTGCCAGAACTATCCTATACTTTGCCGTCATATAGAACGCTTAACTTATGGATCCACTAGTCTATGCTAAAATCATCTTAAGGAGTCATCTAAAAAGTATGATCCTTTACTACCCATGATGGCTACATGGTTTATGGAGACTTGAGTTAATATGAACTCGCATCCCCATATCGGTGCTCAATCCTACTCCCAAAATATACTTAGCTCATATGTTTGTAAAACCAAAACTCTTTCTTTGAATTGAGATAATTACTCAAAACTTAGCTTAAAAGCTCTCTTGGAATCGATGTTCCCTTTCTTGCTCAAATGTGAAAACATTTATAAACTCTTTGGGAATACTTAGTCCCCTTATAGCTTTTTGAGAAATGAACTCAACTATTTACTATTTGCTTAACTTGAAACTTGAGCCTTAAAACGAAGTTAAAACTTTGTGAAAGACTCTTGAAAACTTTAAGAAACATGGCTTTGACTTGCTTCTTAACTTCTAGACTTTGACTCTTAACTTCTTTGACTTTGATCTTAACTTTCCTTGAATTGGATTATGGATCCAAGGTTCATGATCTCATGTTTATGGATGATTTCATGATGTTTAGATGTACCTTAGAGTGTTGGAAACAACTGGGAAATATAGGTACATCGCTTAGGAACAAATATGAAAAGGTGGGGAACGAATAGGGAGAACTAGCATCCCTGGCGCTCTGAGAGGCACGGGGCACCAGCCCTCAAACTTCAGAGAGGTCTGGCTGGCACTCTGACTGGCGCGACATGCCAGAGGCCAAACTTCAGAGAAGTTTTTGTGGCGCTCTGGCAGGAGCAGTACCCCAACCCTTTTGCCCAGCGACTTCTGACTTTTCTCTTCCGTTCTTCCTCTCTAAACCTCTCTAACTTCCATAGTTCCTTCCCCAAACACTTAGGATCAATTATACCCTCAATATACAACCAATATAACTCAAAAAACAACTCGGAAACATGAATCAACTCACCCCCCAAGCATTAACAACTCAACCAACAAGAATTCTACAATTTGTTCTTCAAGAACCTTACTTCTTCAACATGTAAACAACTCAAAACAATTGGATTGAAACAAGTTGGTGTGTGGGTGAACTAACCCAACACAAAAAGATCTCACATACCTTAATAGGGATCACCCCCGACGAATTCCACTCGCAAGCTTGGATGATCTTGACGAATTCTTGCCTTTTTCTCCCTTTCTTTCTTCTTTTCTCTCTTCTCCAAGCCCTAAGCGTATTTCTCAATTCTCCAAACTGACTAAGTCATGTTTTTACCCCAATAAATCCCTAAAATCAAATTAGGAAATAACGTAGAGAAAAGACTAGTTTGCCCTTCCCTAAATCCGGATTGGGACTTTCCTCAATCCAACAGCCCAACTTCCGAAAGACATATTTTACTCATACGATGTCGAAATCGTGCAATCTCGGCGGCGTTGGAAAGATATCTCCAAGGGCTCTCCAACCATATCAAGAGAGGCTCCTAAATCCTCCTGATCTAGGAGTTATGGCCATTTGAAAATGGCCAAAACTCAGTTTCTTAACTTAGACAATTTCCAGATTTCCTTATTCTTTCCAAAAGTCAATATTTTCATATTTTAAACTCTTTATAGTCATTTCTAGGTGCGAGATGTTACACCTGAATTGTCTTGCAAAAATAGCATATGTTGACCAACTGCAATGTCTTCTTATTCAGGTTGTCTAGAGTAAGACAAGCATTGTTTAGTATGCCTCCAACTAAAGCATTTAATCTTCATAGGTAGATTGGTCTTCCATACTTTCATGGCCATTTATCAGTTACTTGACTTTGTTAGCATACTTGTGTGTATCATTCTTTCACTGTGAATATTCCTTTGCTTCCCCACCTTAGCCTATCTAGTTTGCTTTCATCAAAACTGTGAGCTTTCACCATTACTAATATTTCCATCAAACTCCCAAGTTCCTAGTCCTGCAAAAACCTTTTCAAATGCATATCCCAAGTGTTGTTGGTCCTGTTTTGAGCAATTGAGGAGTCCTTATTTATAGCAATGTTGAAGATATTGGGATATTCCTCCTTGAGAGTTGTATTGTTTCACCATCAATCCTTCTAGAACTTGATATACATACCATCCCCAGGTTACAAGGGAATTCCATAAGAGAATTTAGAGTCTATATTTCCAAGGCCTAACTCCATAAGGCAGATTGACGGTGTTTGAGCTCCATTTTTCCTTTCTACCATGTTCAGCAATGATCACATCCTTCATGACACTACCATCACTAGAGCCATATCTCTAATGTAATTTCATAAGTAAGGACTTGTTATGAATTGCCAGATCTTAACCTGTAACACCCCAGAAAATTTTTGAGCCAAGACTTGAACCGTTCTTTGTAGTGAGTGAGATTTTACCAAGGAATTAAAAATTTCGTAAGTGTTAAGGTCACTAGAGGTAGCACCTTAAGTTTCAAGAAGAACTAAAGAGAGTTCATTCAAGTCATTCCTAAGTTTTTCTTAAGTTTTGGGTCAACTTCAAACGACCATAACTCCTAGTACAAGATGAGTTAGGTAAGCTACAAGATATTAAATTAAATCCCTTCGAGTCCTCTTTCCAACCCCACTGAGTTTTCTCAATTCCGAGCTCTAAGTAAACAGTTATGACAGATTTACTAACGTCGCGCAAACCTGGCAGCAGCTCCGCGATAGCTACGCGACGCGGAGCCAACACGGACCTCACTAACTGGTGAAAAATTATTCAGACTCCCAGCACGTTTTAATTAGTTCTTTAAGGGTATTTTAGTCCTAAAAATCCTTAGGAGGTCATCTAAATTGCCCTAAACGAATAGAAAATTAGTTTTCACAAATCAAAACCCTCTCTCATCCACTCCAAAGATTCTACGCTCAAGAAAATCAAGAAACGCTAAGGCTAAGTTCATCTTCCCAGATTTTCCTTCAAGTTCTTCAAGAAGATGATTCTTTCAGGTATGTAAGCTTCCATAGTGTTGGGTTTGTTCACCCACACGCCAATCATGTTAATTTCAACTTTAAATTCGTTCTAAAATTTGAAGCTTTGATGTTCTTGTTACGTATTCATGAATTTGCTTCCGTTCTTGAATTGGGCTGAGATTGAGGAGTTCTTGAGGTTAATGTGTCGATTTATAGAGGGTTTAGAGTTAGATTCTTGTGTACATGTGATGGTTATCTGAATCTAAAGAAAAGTTGAGCAAAAGAATCGAATTTAGGGGATTTGGGGTTAGAAAACGAAGAAGGAAAAAGTCGGGTAAATCTGGCACTTGGTTCTGCGTCGCGGACCTGCCTCCCCATTTCATAAAGTTGTATTCGTGTCGCAGAGAGGTCATAGACCTCTCTGCCTCAAAATTTATTTCGCGACCAATTATATTGAATCATCTCCGCGTCGCGGACTTGCTTCCAGACAATGATTTCTTGATCATTTTTCATGTTTAACTATCTAAAAACACAACTAAACATCACGAGATCATTCCTATCACAAATCACAACCTTGAATTCATAAATCACATTCAAGGTAGAGTTGAGAGTCAAGTTTTGAGAGTTCTCTCAAATATTTGTTGAGAAAGCCCCTTTGAGTCCTTGGAGGAGTCTTCTACAACTTCTAATAACTTGTTTCAAGACTCAAGTAAGTAATCATGAGAGTGAGGAGAATGTATTCATGAGTCTACACTATCACCTAGATCCTTCATATGATGAACCATAACTCTTGAATTCATAATTCACATTCAAGAGAGAGTTAAGAGTAGAGTTCAAGAAAGTCTTTGAGTTCAATTATGAATCCTTTGAGATCAACCATCGATTTGAGTTAAGTTTTAAGGGAGTAAGTCAGAGAATGAGAAGAGTCGTATACATGAGTTCCATTTATTATTTTGTAAGATCATCGAGTCGAGTTGTTTCATGCTCATAATTAGCATGAACATTATAAGTCGAACAATCTTGAGATGAGAAGTATCTTTGAGTCATTGAGTTGAATATTTCATGCTCATAATTCCGCATGAACATTATAAGTCGAACAGTCTTGAGATGAGAAGTATCTTTGAGTCATTGAGTTGAATATTTCATGCTCATAATTCCGCATGAACATTATAAGTCGAACAGTCTTGAGATGAGAAGT
>JAJOOR010019673.1:0-16053 GCA_036250505.1 Solanum acaule | reverse complement strand
ATGATGGCTACATGGTTTATGGAGACTTGAGTTAATATGAACTCGCATCCCCATATCGGTGCTCAATACTACTCCCAAAATATACTTAGCTCATATGATTTAAAATCAAAACTTCTTTCTTTTGTTTGAGATAATTACTCAAAACTTTAGCTTAAAAGCTTTCTTGGAAATCGGTGTTTCCCTTTCTTATTCAAATGTGAAAACATTTAAAACTCTTGGGAATACTTAGTTCCCTTATAGCTTTTTGAGAAATGAAGTCAACTCTTTACTCTTTGCTTAACTTGAAACTTAAGTCTTAAAACAAAGTTAAAATGTTTGTGAAAGACTTTAGAAAAACTTTATAAACTTCTCTTGACTTGCTTCTTAACTTCTTGACTTGAGTTTTAACTTCTCTTGACTTTGATCCTAACTTCCCTTGAATTGGATTATGGATTCAAGGTTCATGATATCATGTTTATGGATGATTTCATGATGTTTAAATGTACCTAAGAGTGTTGGAATCAACTAAGAAACATAGGTACATTGCTAAGGAACAAGTACGAAAAGATGGGGAACGAATGGGGAGAACTGGCGTCCCTGGCGCTCTGAGAAGCGTGGGGCACCAGCACTCAATATTCAGAGGCTGGTCTGGGGTGTGCTGTCTGGCGCAGCGCCCCAAGGGTGAAAGTTCAGAGACCCTTTTGGGGGGCGCTGGCTGGCGCAATGCCTCACCCCTATCCCCAGGTGTTTGACGACTTTTCTTCTCCGTTTTTCATCTCTAAACCCTCTAAACCTCAATGGTTCCTTCCCCAAACACTTAGAATCATTTATATCCTCAATATATGATAGATTCAAATCGAAATTACACTCAGAAACATGAATCAAATCGCAAGAAACTCCAACAACACAACCCACAAGAAATTCAAATGAAACTTTCAACAATGTTCATCAAGAACTCAATTTCTAAACTTTCAAAGACTTAAATTCACTGAATTGAATCATGGTTGGCGAGTGGGTGAACTAACCCAATGTTATGTGATCTCACATACCTCGTAAGGATCACCCCTTGACGAAATCCACAAGCTAAACTCGACGATCTTGACGAATCTTGATTTCTCTTCTCCCTTTTCCTCTTTTCTCTTTTCTCCAAGCCCTAGCGTGAAACTTCAACTTCAACTTTTCTAAACTAACTAAAATCTGATTTTACCCCAATTAACTCCTAAAAACGAATTAGAATAATTAGGTAAGGAAAAGACCAAATTACCCTTCCAAAATCCGGATTAGACTTTTCTTATTCAAACAGCCCAACTTCCAAAGGGCCTAACTCACTCATACGAACTCAAAATCGCACAAACTTAGCGGATTTGGAAAGGTTATTCCAAGAGTTTTCCAACCATATCTGGAAATACACCTAACTAATCCTGAGCTAGGAGTTATGGCCGCTTGAAATTGACCAAAAACTCAACTAACATACTTCACAATTTTCCAGACTTTCATTTACTTTCCAAAAATGATTCTTTCCCCAACTTTTAACTCTTTCCTAGTTATTTCAATTTGCGAGATGTTACAATCACCTGATGGCCCGGATGTGGAAGACTATTAAGGCCACATTTTCTTGTGTTGCCCCTGACAGGGAGATTCCCTGACTCGATCCAAAGGACTACACGGAGTTTCCTCTGCTGAATGAGGCCTGGGCTGGCGTGATACCCCCAGAGGACCTTGACTCCGAAGTGGACACCACCCAATCCGAGGGTTCTTAATTAACTTTCCTTTTGCCCCTCTTAGGCTTGTAAAGTTTTAAGACAACTCTATTTTATCTTTCGCTTTCCTAAGTTTTGTAGCACATGGATGTTTGTCCTTTAGCTGCTTTATGCAACTCGCACTTTATTGCTAGGTTTATAATCTATACTTGATTGTTGAATAGTGAGAGGAATGGCAGAGATTTGTACGGATTCCATTTGGGGTTGAAAAATGAATTTAGGAAAACAGAGGAGGGTGGGTTGAGGTTCTGCCTCGCCCTGTCCCGCTCTGACGGTCTCGCTATGGCGGGAATAATCCTGCCCCAGCGGCTCCGACGGGACCAGAATCCAAGTCAATAATTTCTGGGTTCTTTTCGTATTTCTAAAATTTCCCCAAGGTTCCCAGCTTAACCAAACAATCTAAGATAAATCTCAAAGCTAGGAAAAACATTAGATGATCCGAGTCAATCTTAACGACACGGCATCCAACTCGTTCTCATTAATTTAACTTTACACCCACACATCCCCAGGATACACCCAGACACTCGCACAGTTATTACACAAGCACAAGACACGTTCAGCTCTTCACGCAATTCAATTCGATCAATTAGGCCAACACATAACACATATCAAGGTTCATGCATACATTTATAGTACACAGATCTCTTCATCTCATTCAAGCAATTACAAGCTTCACATTCACAGTTAATTCAGGAAACAAGAAGCACACATTCACATATTTCAAGTTACAACTCACCGACAAGCCCAAATTATTAATTAGTTAGTTCATTCCATAGATCACCATTACGGATTGTTTATGTCTTACACAGCCCCTAAAGCCAGATACCAATTGGAACCTTCTCAGTTTCCAATTTGCTTTGCTTGTGGCCCTTCGGTTGTGACCACGACGTTCGGTTTACTTTATTGAGATACCAATTGGAATCGGGAGATACCAATTGGACCTAACTCATACCACAAGTGACTCATGCACGAAAGGAGAGAAGAAAGTAAAACAACTTCCTAGAATGCTTCCTAGCCTCATGTAGATTAGATGTGGGCATTAACACACCAATCCGCATGAGTCTAGTCCACATTTTACTCTTGTACAGGGAGACCAGTAACCTAGGCTCTGATACCAATTTGTCACGACCCAACCTACCGGGCCGTGCGGGCACCTACATACTACCACCTAAGTAAGAGAACCCTCTTATCCCAATAATTTAAAACATGCGGAAATCTGAATAAATGGAAATAAATATAATAACAAAATTCATAATTAAAACCCTTTAAAACAATTTTGAATTAAGACTTGTAAAGTAATTAACACCTCCCAAGGATCTAGTCTAAACAGGTACAAGAGCTACTAAGAGTACAACTGGACAAGATAAATAAAAGACACAACTCCCACCATGCGGAAGGAAGAATAGAAGCTGCTGGAGAATTTCTTCGTCTTCACCTAGTGAAACATCACCAACCTATATCCAGACTATGTCAAAAGACATAGCAAGAGTAGTATTAGTACAAACACACGTACTGGTAGGTATCATCGGTCAATTTGACGCCCACCGCATAATATAAGAAACCAACTAGTAAGGTCATGCAATAAAACCACTCGCTTTTCCACCCTTGCCCTTTCTTAAAAATACTTCCAATTTACACTCGTACTCTAATTACTAACCACCTTCTCAATCAACTTATTTACCAGGTTCTTGATCATAGCCTAATCATTCTAACCCATTAGCAAATCCCCAATACACCCCCACGCATTCCAACTAACCGCTCACTTCGTACCCTTACTTCCTCGTTATATTACTCAACCATGGTCACATAGTACACTGCCTCAAACTTCCTTACCACTAAACCCAAACTCTTTTCCCAAGGTGAAGTCCACCTATGCATATTTCATCGCATCCACTACCTCTACTTCCCGCCATTACGACACACGAAAAACTCTTACTATCCATCTCTTGCCCCTTGAACACTATACCCAACAAGCTCACTTAACACACAGAACATTCAAATATAAGCCAATACAGTAATATACCCACTAAGTACAACATATATAAGTCAACACCACCATATAATCAAATGCATATATTGAACATATACAATATCATCAACATATACGATTATGCAAATCATTGATCCTCTTATGGAATCCAAACCCAAACAATTAGCATACTGGAACGCAGTATCCGATCCAAGGTTTATGCCAGAACGTGGTAACCGATCCCATAATTATGTCGGAACGTGGCAACCAATCCAAGTTAGTTATGTCGGAACGTGGCAACCGATCCACGTTAGTTATGCCGGAACGTGGCAACCGATCCATTCATCGCACCACAATCACAATCACAAGTATATTCTCAAGATCATACAATTAAGTCATGATTCATGGCATCCCTCATTCCTCTATCTCATATTCAACAAGTGTGATCAATAATGCAACATTCATATATATGCAAGTATCATAATGAAGCAAGAACAACATACATCACACAATCCTATAATCACCACCATCTCCTACAATGGATTTACTCATCACGCACATCATGCAAACCCTAATTCGACCATACTCAGCCCTAATTCATCGTCTAAAGCTTCTTTCTAAGGCTTGAATCATAGATCATTCAGTACACGAAGGCCTACACGTAAATCCTACCATCGATTTACATATATTACGCAGGGAGCATAGATTTAAACTACTCAATTCATAAAACCTAGTCCACATGGGCGCCAAGCAAATGCACGGAGTTTTGGTTCTTTGATTCTTGTTTCCAGAATTCGTGTTGGTGATTTTGGCCAAGAATCCACAAGATATCACCATCCTCACGCTATAAATCTCTCTCTCCCTTCTTCCCAAGCTTGTAGCAGCTTTCTGAGGTTTCTAAGGTGTTTTACGACTAAATTAGGTATTTTTGGAAGAAGGAGAAAATAGGATTTTTGCGTTATTTAAGTTATGTCTCACCTATCCCGCTCTGGCACCAACTTACCCCGCCCTGGCGCCGCCGCCCTAGCAGCATCTGGCCCGCCCTGGCGCCGCCGCCCTAGCAGCATCTGGCCCGCCCTGGCGGGACAGTGGCCCAGAATTTCCCGAATTTTTGTTTCTCCTAAATAACGACGGTTCGGATCATTACACGAGCTAACCAAGAATTATCACTTTATTTGTTTAAATAATTTAATTACACCATGTGCATATGATGATTTAACATTGTTATCCTAAAAAATATTAACTTAATAAATGACCAATACAAAACTATAGTTAACTAAATGCATTACACCAGCATACAATTAATTTATATATCATTTTTTTTTAATTAATTATATTCTGCATGCATGAATGATGTACATTAGGATGAAAATATGGTGTACGGTTCAATCTGATACAAAATAGATTATTTAAACCAACACATACACCATGAAATAACCAAGAATTTACCAAATTTACAGGTATAATCAAGTAAATTTATACAATTCAATTTATATTAGGTGATAATTTTGATTTTGGTCATATGTGCAACCCTACCATGCAAAATATCATAATCTACAAACCATATTGAATTTTCCGTTTTAACAATTATACAAATAACACTACTGTCATTCAACCTACGAATTATTCATCAAAATCAATTTACAAATAAATTGTTTTCATGGTTAAAGTTTTAGAATTATGCGCACAAGCCTTATCACTGTTTTCCTTCCCTCCATATTACTGATGCTCTACGTTGAAATACATACATCGAAACAGTATTTATGTATTTCAACTTTATACAACTTTTATACATAAACAGAAACATTCCCTCCCTCAGGAGGTTAGAATTCTACGTAAAATATGTGTCTATTTGTTCAACATTATACAAGTGTTTATTTGTGCACACACAAAATTGGAGGTATAAATATGAGCTGAGGCCAAATTAAAGGATCTATTTATGTATTATGTCATCTTAGAAAGAGAGGAAAACAACTATGTTCAAAGTGGTACTTATGTGAACAAGAGGCAGAGACAATAAATCAGTTGGTTGTACATAGCAGCTATGACATCAATTCATCAATCTCAAACAGACTCAGAGGCGTATCCAAAATTTCGAGATGATGGGTGTACTATTACAAAAAAGGTTGATCTAAGATATAAATTTGATCAGTTCGACATTTAGGTTCTTATTACTAAAAAAACATTAATTTTTTATATATATATATGAATTAATTAAAATGCCAAAAGTGCTACCAATAACCACTTAGAGAGGTGTTATCTAATTTTAGAAAGAAAAATGAAACAAGATAAATATAAAATTTAAATTTCTAACCTCACGTAGAGAGGTGCACCCAGTCATCATCTATTACATGATACTCCGAGTGTGGGTTCACATATCTATATTTCAATAATTTCTTGAAAAAATAACAACTACTATATATATGATCTCGGGAGGGGAGCATGGGTTCATGTGAACCCAGTGAGCCCCCCCACCCACCCCCCCGCCCGGATACGCATCAGAGGTTCTAGCTGGACAATGCCAAAAAGAACCTTTGAAGTTATTGCATGCTGGAACAAAGATGGAAACAACAAGACTAGCAAAGATGATCCTGAGGAATCATATATGTACTAGGTACCTTGTAAGATGAACAAGGCTAGGTTTTGTAGTTTACCTGCCTCTTTCGTTTTTGATGGGGTTGGATCCTGATATATACGCAGAAAAAGAGTCAGACCTTTATTAAGTGAGTGCAAACAATTAAGCAAATTAGACCTTAGTTTATTTGAATACTTGTGCCAGTACAGAGATAATTATGAAACGTAAAGAAACTACTTTGAGCAATGGCAAGAAATGTTTCTTTCATCATGCTGATTGGTTCAATTGACAATCTCTATTCCTGTAAAAGGTTTTCCTGCATGGAGTTGAAGAGCAACGTCTCCAACGACCTGTAATTTAACAATTACTCTCATATTACAAGTTCGATTTCAACAAGATGTACAACAAATAATAAACTAGCCTGAATTGAGCAAACTGACCTTGGCCATGTCTCTGTAAGACAATTCTGTCACACCAGCAACATGGGGTGTGATTATAACATCTGGAAATTTGAGGATAGCATCATCAGGATCAAATGGTTCACTCCAAGCCACATCAATTCCTAAACCTCCTAAATGTCCCGATTTGAGATGAGTTAAAACAGCATCATAATCCAACAGACCACCTCGAGAGATATTAATCAGAATGGCACCCTGCACCAAACAAGAGCATGCAAACTTCATGAGACATGAAAAGATGGGTAACCCATCTTCAACCCGCCCATTATAACCCCGGTAAAGTTCAGAAAGTTTGTTAACACGCCTATTTATTTATTCAACACATTTTTAACCCACATAGCCCATTTGCCACCCCTTTATATTCTCTACTGATTTCCCCCATGGAGGAATAGAATTTAACACGGTTCCAAACTCCCCCCTTACCCCCCTAGTTTCTGGAAGGAGATTTCCACTTGAAGAAAAATTAGCAATTAGAAAAGGAACAGGAGAAGACAAACCTTTCTCATGACAGATATAAAATCGTTGTTCACGATGCCAATCTGCAAGTGAGCAGCATATTTTTAGGTATAAGCTTGGCAAAATATATTGATCATCAGAAAGCACAAGATTTCCTGACCAGCCAGAGAGAAAGAGAAGTCTTACAGTTTCACTGTTCATAGCTAAGCAACATACAACAATATCAGCTTTGCTTGCAAACTTCAAGATATCAGCATGGTTTCCCCTCTTGTCGACCAGGTCAGCGTAGTCACCATTCTCAACAGACGGTGCTGGAAACATAGATACGCGGCTCCTATCAATATTTAGAAATGAATGAAATTCACAAGGTTTTCTTACCCTCGGATTTGCTTGAGTCCTGTGCAGGCCGGCCCCAACTCCGTTTTGTAGCAAGTATTTTCACGTCAAATGGACGTAGACGCTTTGCCAAATGTATCCCGATATTTCCAAACCCCAGGATAAACACCTATATGATAATGCAGAAATTGTCTAAGACATAACAAAAGTGCAATTCTTACACAAGTTTGATGGTCTGTGAATTCGTCCAGACCTCGTCATCAACAATATCCAAGCTCGCGACAATGCCATTAAAGTCTTTTCATTTGTGATATCTATTAGAATAATTCCACTTGATATTAGCAAAACTTGAATGTGCACTGTGTGTTTAGTCCCATAAAAAAAATGAAGGTGAAGTTGGAATTAGACAGGATAATGGTACATTTGCAAACAATTCAGATATAAGTCCACTCTTCCTGAGAAAATGACATGATAGATGAAGAAGTAACCCATAAAATCAATATATGATGATCAAAATGGAGGCGCATTACAAGAGTGACATGTAAAAGGAAGATACCTAACAACGCGAAATGCAAGTTCTAAATATAGAATGGTTGGATGGTATGTAGGAATGAATGTTGACTCCTCTAAAGCCCAGCATATCTAAGATGTATTCATACCATAGGACTGAATGTTGAGCCCTTTAAAGCCCAACATATCTATAAGATGTATTCATAGGAGGAGATTTCAATGGACAATAAACACATCAGATCAACCCCGAGGGGCAATGACGATGTGCACGGAGGTTTTGGTTTCAGGGACAAGAATGAAGGAGGAGTCTCGCTTTTGGATTTCACCAAGAGAGCTTGGGTTAGAGGTAGTCAATTCGAGTTTCTCAAAAGGAGGAGGAACACTTGGTAACTTTTCATAGAACTGTGCCAAGACTCGGATAAACTATTTGCTCCGTAGGAAGTATGATGAAGGTCTTTGTAAAGACTATAAGATTGTTCTAAGTGAAAATCTTACAACTCAACATAAGCTCTTGACGATGGATTTGGAGATCAAGAGGCAGAGGAAGAAGAGGGTTGTGGGTGACCAACCTAGGATCAAATGGGGTAGCTTGACTATGGCCAGTGCCCAAGAGATGGAGGCGAAGTTGATTGCTACAGAGGCTTAGGGGAGTAGTGGGGATGCGAACAGTATGTGGGATAGGAGTGTTAGTTGCATTAGGGAGGCAGCTAGAGAGGTGTTTGGGGTCTCGAGAAATAGATTAGGTGGGCACCGAGGGGACAAGTGGTGGAATGGAGAAGTCCAAGGGAAGGTGAAGGCAAAAAAAGTGGTGTATGTGAAGTTGGATATGAGTAAGGACGAGGAGGAAAAGCGGACATATAAGAAAAGGTATAAGATAGCGAGGAAGGAGCCAAAGTTAGCAATTTCGACGACAAAAACGACAACATTTGAATGCTTATATGTAGAATAAGAAGGCAAAGGGATATAATAAGCTGTACAAGCTAGCAATGGCGGGAGAGGGGAGGGACCATGACCTGGATCAAGTTCAGTGCATCAAGCAGGGGCAGAGCTACATGGAGCCCAGTAACGGCCTAATAGACACTTCTACTAGCATCGATTTGTCATCCCTGCCCTTCAACTCCACAAAGTTTCATCCAAATACAAGAACTGGTTCAAAACTTACATTTCAAACCCCTTTGACCTACATGTCTCTTAATTGCCCTACCAAAGTTGTAAAAGCGGCGCTTAAGCCCTAAAGCGAGGCTCAAAACATGTTAAGCGCTTCATCTCAATTAATGTGCGGTTCAGCATCATCATCAAGGTTCTAAGACATACTTTTCCTTGCCAATGAGCCTCTTCTAAAGAGGTGAAACTAAATAACTGATATTTCACTTTATCATAGAAAAAATTCAATTTCTTTGTTCATATATTTGTCATTCATGCTTATAATTATTAGCCTTGGACTAAATATATATATTTGTACATATTTTTCCCCTTTGCGCCTTTTTTCATTAAAGCCCATCCCCTCCTTCTCCAACACTACTATGCAAAAAAAAGTCAAAAACCATTTTCTTCCTCAATTTCTGAGCAGAGACATTGCTCCTCCTCCTCCACTATTCTCTTTTCTTTCTCTTTTTTGATAAGGAAAAACAAATTTCGTATTCTCATTTCTTTCTCTTCCACCCATCTCTATCGTAGACCACTGCATGCCCATCTCCACCGATAAAGTTTTGTTAATAAATAAAACAACTATTATCTTTTTCCCCAATTACCCAATTTGTAGATACTTGTATCCTAAAAAAGGATACGATAACCCTATGCAATAAAATGGAAAATAGAAGAAAAGAAACGGATACCATATAGGTACTTACTCCTGAGTGTTTTGTACCAGCACTGCAGCAATTAATCTAAGCAATTTAAATTAGCATCCCCACTTCATAATATTACACAAATACACACCATTAATCTTAACAATTAAGGTAATTAATTGTCAAGTAAACATGTTTGATGAAGCATTTGTAGCTCAGCCAACAAATTAGTTGATCCTAACTACTGTATCTTTTTCTATATAATTCAAAGTTCTGAGCACTTTATATTTTGCAACAATATAATAAAAACCAACCAGTAGTGAGATGAAAAAGTGAACAAAGATACATCTTTAGCACTCCAAAATGAGATAACAGATAATAGGAGGAAATAAAAAGTGAAACTCACCGTTTTCCCTTGCAGGTTGTCACCAGTTGGCTCCCCTAGCTTTTTCTGCTCCACAGAAATTTTCATTTGATTCTGCAACATTTGGGGGATGCAAGTTAAAAAGGGAAACAACGTAGCTTACATGAGAACAAAAGATACTCTTCAGTAAACCTATACATTTAGCTATCGGCATATACTTTCACTTCTAGAACCACAAAGATAAAGTAGCAACGGGATTCCCAGCAGTAGAAGTAAGTACTCAACACCAGTGTTATCAAAGGCGAAAAGCGCAAAAAAGCTCTAAGGTCCGTGGGGGCTTTAAGCGCAAATAAAGCGTGGGCTTTAATGAAAAAAGGCGCAAAGGGAGAAAAAAATACAAATATATATGTTTAGTCCAAGGCTAATAATTATAAACATGAATGACACATTTATGACCAAAGAAAATTAATTTTTTTAATGATAAAGTGAAATATCAATTGTTTAGTGTCACTTCTTCATAAGAGGCTCATTGGCAAGGACAAGTTTTCCTTAAAACCTTGATGACGACACTGAACCGCACATAAAGCAAGGCAAAGCACTCAACACGTTTTGAGCCTCGTTTTAGGGCTTAAGCGCGCTTAAAGCGCCGCCTTTGATAACACTGCTTAACAACCCTCTTTATTTGACCACTCAGTCCAAATCACTTTAGATTTCGTTGAGATTCTAGGCTCTCATATCCACTCCAGTGAAGTCATTAACATTAGAAATATAAACAACTTTCAAGCAGACAAGTACTAAAACAGACTGCAAAATGAGATGCATTAATTATTCTTACAAAATAGTGATATATATCCCCAATCTATCAACTTTATGAAGAACGGAAGTATTATATGTTCTTTGTGTTATCCTCAAAGAGTTCAGAAGAAATAAAGCCTTGAATTATAAGATTAGTGTCAAACCAACTTGCTTACGCAGGAGGCCCAAGATGAGATATATGGCCATTTCAGCACATGAAGCAGCATTTCCAGTTGCACCACCTGGAATTTTGGCGATCTTAATGCCATGCTTTGTGGCAGCAGTAATGTCAACACCTTTATACAACAACATTATAAAGTATTTAGGCAATTGGAAACTTTAAAACATCTGATTAGCAATGAATCCAGCTACCAAAGAAATAATATCAAGATAAAGGAGAACAAAACAAAACAAAAGGCCTAAGGAAAGTAGACAAACAGAAAAAGAAAATCAATTTGACCTTCTAACCCAACTCCAAATTGCATTATAAGCTTCATCCTCTTTGCAAGGGAGAGAACATCAGAGTTCATACGGAAGCTTTTAACCACACAAATTTCATAGTCACCAATCACAGCAGGCACACTTTCAAGTGGAACATCATCAACCTACAACGGAGGCATATATCATCAATCAAGATTTAATTATCACTTGTAATTAGGACCCTTTTTTGAAGATAGTGCAAGAAGGTACTGACAGATACCACTCAAAAAATTGAATAGCAGAATTAAAAAGTTTTACCTTTTCTATGAGTTAATTTTTAGCTGTACGTTAGGAAAAATAACTGCGAATCAAATATTGAAATGGTAAAGAAGATTAAGAAGTTAGATTTAAAAATTGCAAGTTTATAATTAGGTAGCATGTTTACCATGCAAACAGTGCACGAGTACAATTAGCAGCTCTTAGTACACTCAGTAAAGTAACAAACAGACCTCTAGACAATTAGTTTCTCTGTTTATGTTTTTGCTTTTTTTTATTTGATAACTGAGTAGTAGTTTTATCAGTACAGCCTGTAGATGTATTATAGTTACTTTATTTGATTTAGTGTACATACAGTCATTTACTAATCCTCCCAAAAATGAAGCCTATAATCTACACAAACTGACATATGCCTGTCACTTAAGAAACACAAATGAAATAAAAAGGACTAGTCAACCTTGAACAAACGAATTTCAATTCTTTCTAAGGTTCTACGATCATCTCTCTCCAAACTGTCCAAATATTACACAGGTGATTTATCTTTCATATGTAAATTTCCTTGCCTCCATGCTTGTAAAAAGTCTTGTTTCTTGACCCTTTGTTTTTCCCATTTGTCCTGTGTAGGCACTTCAAGTGAAAAACATAGCGATTTTTGTTTTCCCTTGAATTGATGGTATATAACAACTTCTGTTGTGACTCAAGTTTCCTTTATTTGCTGTCAAATGTTTCCACTCATATCAAATTAATTGTCTGCATCTTTAATGAGTTGTATGAAAATAGCATTTACTTTTTCTTTAGAGGAAACTCTTAATGCAAATTACAACACAACAATACATGGACCTCAGTTTTACTCTTCTTCACCAATTTTTCGTTTTCTATTCGTATATCAACAAGATAAAAGTGGTATACATTTTACATAGGAAATACTAGAGAATACACATTTTCAACTCTGTGTTTTGAATGATATGAAGTCAAATAAATAAATTCATCTTTGACAAGAGAATGCAATAACTACCCCCAAAATAAGGGTCACTTTTCATGTATTCTGATTCTGCATATAATTATCAAATGTCTACCTCACTCCAGATAGCAATATCAAAATTTCTTTAGAAATCGAAAAAAAAAAAGGCAAACCAAAAAAGTCAGAAACCATGTAGAAGCTTCAATTATGCAATTATTTTTTAATCATTCATCAAGATCCTCTGTTGCTTTATGAACTTCATCACTATTATGCAAACAAGTTTATAAATCAACCTGCATTTATTTATTTCCCTATGGATGCCTGAAGAACATGTATGAGTGAACAACTTTGAAATGGAGCCAATATTAAGTCTCGTGCAACGAAGAAATACAGCCCTTCCTATCTGATAAAAAAGGATCTCATGATCTTGAACCGATCTTACCTGAGATCGCAAATCCCAAGTCTGTCTATGAAGAGCGGGTTTAATAGTATTAGTGTCTATAATTGATTTCTTCGGTGTAATACTAATCGATGGGACATCACTGGTAAGTGCTACAAGAACTCATGCATTGGTCCCCGAAACCGTTAGTATGGGACATTTTCTTTTCCAAGTGAAATCCCCTAGTATATGAAAGCGTCAAAAAGTTCTTTCGTTGCTGTGGAATAAGAAGCAGTAAAAGAAAGAAAGTAACACCTGAACAAATGGATAGCCTTGCAAATATTCTCTTGTATAATTGTGAGAATCAGGAAAGTGAGGCCCACAAAAAAGAACACGGGTAACGTGACTGCACCTATTACCACTCATTTTCTGAGATGCGTTTGCACCTAAATGAATAATAAAATGCAAATATAGACATCAGTATATACCCTTATTACACCTGACAGTGAGTACTATATATATTGTCAGAGAAAACACATTATCATCATGGCTGCATATTGCAAAACTCTCCCTCTCCCAGCACTAGGTAGGGATGTGGACAAAGAGGAGAGGATAAAAATCCCTTCAAAGCACGTAATGGTATACCAGCAGGGGCCGACCCATGTTGAGCGAAGGGGTGTCACTAGACACCGCTTTGTCAGAAAATTTTACTGTATATCATATCTATGCATAGGGTGATATATTGAACGAAATGACATTGCTTGACAATGGATGTCTCTTGAAGTTTGAACCTCAACCTAAGCATAGTTTTGGGAAATATAAAATCTATTGCTTAAATTATGGTTAAGTAACATTGAACCTTAGGAGTCGTTTGGTTTGAATTCAAGTTATGATGGGATTATTTATGATGGGATAAGTTATGATGGATTAGTTATGATGGGATAAGTTATGCTAAGATTATTTTTTATTGAGTGTTTGGTTTGTTGTATTCAAAATAATAAATCTTAAGAACAACATATAAGTTTACAAAAATACCCTTCATGGATGTGAAAAGTAATGTATAAAAAGTGTTTAAAGGGACATTTTTGTCATTTAGTCATTTTATCCCGGGATAAGTTATCCCGGATTACTATACCACCCATGGGAAGGGATAACTTATCCCGGTACTAATTATTAATCCGGGATAAGTTATCCCGGACTTGCCAACCAAACAACAAATTAAGTGGCACTATAATTTAATCTCATGACTATTTTAAGTTATCATTCACACCAAACGACCCCTAGACATCTTCTAGCTTAACACCAAACTAAATCAATGAGTCAACGATATGTCTTACTTATATATATATAATATGAAATTGGATCAACCAAACATATGAGAACAATTGAACATAAAAATAAATTTAAGAAAAAAGAAAAATTGTGAATTTGTGTATCACCAGCTTGAGCTAAGGAACAGAACCACTGGCGTTGATGTTGGTGATGAAGAAAAGTGCTCTCCAGAACGTTGCAAGTGATGAGTGTTTTTGCGTTAGAAACCCAAGTTTTGCAGAGAAGTAATGCAGAGGTGGTGTTACGGTACATCTATGGTGAGAGGAAATCAGAATGAAAAATGCAATTAGGTCTAAACAACTGTAAAATTGGTAAATGACAAAACACCACATAAGCCATATACTAGTAAATAGTACAGTAAACAAATATTTTCAGCCACCTTTTACATTTTACTGTTCCCTAGTTTACCCTTCTCTCTTTCAAATCCATCTCTAAATAACTATTTTTTTCCTCCAAATTTTCTTACAATTAACGATCCTTTGCATGATTTCAGACATATTCATCGTGTATCTATTGAAGGTTATAATTGTATACATATATATGTTTCAAATAAATATCTGAATTTATTATATTTAATGTATGGTAGTCAATTGTTGTATTCATATGAATATTATCTAATTTGAACATGAAGAAAAAATTGAGGTAAGTTATATGATATATCTGATCAAACTATTTTGGTAGAAACTAATTTCGCCAGATCTAAGGTCACTACTAGAAGACCTATAAAATGGGAAGAAATTAATTTTCCTACCACTTGGATTCTAGATTTTGTTATATCCCCTGAACAACAAACAGATGCTGTCACCAATTCTGAATATTCTCATATTAGTCAAAATTTCGATGGAAAAAATTGTATGCAGTTTGATGAAAAAAGTATTCCTTATAGTACAACGATACAGGATCACTGACCTGGCGGTGGTCCGCCCAGTCATAGATCAAGCAAGTCAATATCATTAGAGGTAGTCCAACTACATAAGAATCGAAATACACAAGAATTTTAACATAGTTTCTTAGACTACATGGTTTAATTATTTTACCCAAGCAAAGGGCCTGTCAAGAAGCTAATACATACTTTTATTGAGCACATGTGTCTGATAGTTCTAACCGGGTATCAGGCGCCCTACTTATCAAACTCTTTTTCGGGCTAAAACCACGGCTCATCAGACGGAGTCACAAAGACAAAGCCAATAAAAGTAGTACTAGATCCGACTGTACCTCAATCTTAGAACCAAGTCGAGAAGCCATACTAAAATTCTTCTATATTTAAATAAAGCTTAGATCCGTTTATGGTCTATATAAAAGAGAAATTAGTTATTCGGCATAGATATAAATTTTTAGCCGGACATAGTCACGGCTTAGATTGGAGAATTTATAAAAGTAAAAGACAGGAAGAAAGAGAAAAGAAAGTACCTTGTTGTTACTACCAAACCGCACACTTTATTATTCCGGCCAAAATCCGGCAAGCTTACAATACTTAATAAGAAAAGTTTACAAGAGTGCAAAAGGGAAGAGAGGGTTTCTGAAACCTACTCCCAATTGAAGAAAAACAAACTTATTTATAGAAAAAAGAATGCATTTTTGTACAGGATACTGGGCCCTTATCTGGGTCCTGGTAATAGTGTATCTACTGTAGGTGAACAGTGTATCTACTGTAGGTGAACAGTGTTGCTACAGTAGTGCGGGCCTGCTACCGACG
>JAJOOR010019672.1:0-16329 GCA_036250505.1 Solanum acaule | reverse complement strand
ATTCATATAGATTATGGTTGCAATAGAAAATAAAATTATTGCAATATATATCAATAAAAATCTTTTTCATAATATATTAAAAAAAGTTTAGATATTAAGAACAACCTATTGCAACAGACTCTATTGGAACAATTGCTAACCGTTACCACAACACCTATTGCAACGGTTATTAATTGTTACCACATCAGTAATATTATAGTCCCTATAGATGGAAGGATAACCGTTGCAATAGGGGTACTTATAGCAACACTTTCAGTAACCGTTACATTAACGGTTACAACAGATCTATAGTAACGCAAGTGGATGAGACGGTTGACAAACCGTTGCTGTAGCGCTATGGCAACGGTTTGAGGACCTATTGCAACGCATATGAATCTGTTGCTATTGACCAAAATTCTAGTAGTGCACTAATGGAGATTGAGTCTTTGAGTTGAACTTCGAACCAAGAACCATGACACGTACTACAAACCACGAGTCGTACCCCTTCTCATACAGTGACCCTTTGCCAAAGGCCAGGATCCTTAGGCCTAAAAACCACGATGGCCAAGTACGGTCCATACATCCTTTGATGGGCCGTACTAGCAAGTCGTAATCAAATCATTGGAGAATCAACTTTATAAATATCATCTACGGATAGAATTCTGTTGGATGAAAAAGGCATAAATAAATGAAAGAGTTTGAGAAACAGAAGGTTTCTTTTATTGCAAAACTTTCTTACTTAAAAACCAAAACTCCTATTGCCCTTTTATAGGCTTACAATTAACTACTAAAGCTAAAATAAAGCAACACACAAATAATGGAAAACTTAGAAAAGTGGTAAACATGGTCCACTACAATAAGACTATAATTTCATTGACTAAGTAAAATATAAACCCACTAATCCTAGAAAATAGACCCACAAACTGATTTCTGCAAACTAACTATTTTGAAGAATTAGTCAGCACTCCCCCTTTCTTCAAAATCACAAACTCCCATTTGTCGTCTAAAGAAGTCATTCTTGTTGCGGAGTAGCGACTTCGTAAGAACATCAACAGTCTGCTTTTTGTGCCACAAAATTCCAGTGAGATTATTCCACCAGCGACTAGATCGCGAATAAAGTGATAACGAGTGTCGATGTGCTTCGTTCTACTGTGAAAAAAAAGATTTTTTGTCATAGAAATTGTCGCCTTGTTGTCACACCATATTTCCATTGGACCAATCTGCTGTTGTTGAAGATCTGCTAACAATTTTTTTAACCAAACAGTTTGACAACATGCTGAAGTTGCAGCCATGTATTCTACTTCCGAAGATGACAAAGCTACTGTATCTTGTTTTTTTGAACTCCATGAGACTGCTCCAGAGCCAAGACTAAAAATGTTCCCAAATGTGCTCATGCGATCATCCAAGCTACTTTCCCAATCACTATCAGTAAAGCCAATTAATCTGAAACCTGATACTTTTGAGTACCAAATTCCATGGCTTGTTGTGCCAGCAACATATCGCAAGATCCTCTTAGCTGCACCTAGGTGTTGCTTTAAAGGACTATGCATAAACCTTGAAATCAAACTGATAGAAAATGCTATATCGGGCCTTGTGTGCAATAAGTAGTTTAGACCACCAACCAAGCTTCTATAATAAGAAGCATTTGCTACACCTGTACCATCATCGAGTACCAACTTCTCATTCATATTCATAGGCATGGGAGATGGATTACAATTCAGCATGTTGAACCTCTTTAAAAGTTCAGTTGCATATTTCCTTTGTGAAATAAAAACTCCATCCGAATCTTGTCTCACCTTAAGCCCTAGAAAATAATGCAGCATACCCAAGTCGAACATCTCAAATTTACTCATCATGCAACTCTTAAATTCAGAAACAATAGATTCACAAGAGCCCATATATATAATATCATCTACATAAAGACAAACAACCAGAAAGTCACTATTACCTCGCTTCTTCACATAAAGTGTAGGTTCATTGTCACTTTTTCTGAACTGCTGCTCTTGAAAAAAAGAGTCAATTTTGCTATACCATACCCGTGGTGCTTGCTTTAAGCCGTACAACGCCTTCTTCAATCTGTAAACTTTGCTCTTTCCTTCACTAAAAATGAAGCCTTTAGGTTGGCAAACATAAACTTCTTCTTGTAAGTCGCCATTTAGGAAAGCAGACTTAACATCAAATTGGTACACAGGCCAACCAAGTTGAGCAGCCAAGCCTAGAGTAGTTCTAACCGTTTCAAAGCAAGCTACTGGTGAGAACGTCTCATCAAAGTCGATGCCTTGTTGTTGAGAGTATCCTTTTGCAACAAGAAGAGCTTTATGCCTTTTGACACTTCCATCAACATTGTACTTTGTTTTGAAAATCCACTTTAGCCCGATAACATTCTTCCTTTCCGGCAAATCAACTAGCTCCCAAGTCTGATTTTTCTCGATAGCCTGAATCTCTTCAATCATCACATCCTGCCACTTGGGTTGCTTTGCAGCTTCTTCATAACATGTCGATTCAGCAGCTAACAGGGCAAAGCTACAAGATGCATAAACATCTTGCAGTGACCGGAACTTTGTTGGTGGCGTCTCGCTGGATGACGCCGAAGGTGGAGAACGAGAGCTTGATGGAGTAAAATTGTTGCTACTTCCATGAGCAGTATGGTCAGTATTGCTGCTACCAGGTGAGGAAAGATCAGAACATGTTGTTTCAAGTATCCATGTATGCCCTACTTCTGCGTGAGCTGGAATATGGATGACTGAATCTTCTTCCTTATCGTTCCACTCCCAGGCTGCTTCTTCATTAAATACAACATTCCTGCTAATAATCACTTTGACACTAGTAGGATTATACAGTCTATATGCTTTGGATTGAGGACTATAACCAATGAAAATGCATTTCTCTGATTTTTCATCTAGCTTAGAACGTAAATTAACCAAAGCATTAAGCTATACAACCAAAAACTTTCAAGTGGCTTACTCATGGTTTCCGTCCCGTCCATGCTTCATATGGAGTTCGATTCAAAATGGCTTTTGTTGGAGAGATGTTTAAGAGGTACACAGCTGCAACCACTGCTTCTCCCAAAAAATTAAAAGGAAGTCCCCTTGCATTAAGTAAGCTTCTGGGTTCTGGCCATCTCAACCACATTACAATTCTTCCGCTGGCGACTCCATTTTGTTGTGGCGAGTACGGTGTTGTAAGCTCCCTGCGAATTCCATTCTCTTCACAAAACAAAGTAAAATCATTAGATAAAAATTCACCACAACGGTCAGTGCGAAGAGCCTTAATGTTTCAGCCTGTTTGCTTCTCCACGAGTGCCTTGAATTTCCTGAAATTCTCAAACGCCTCTGATTTCAAATTCATAAAATAAGCCCAACTCATACGGATATAATCATCAGCAAATAGAAGAAAATACCGACTCCCACCAAGTGACTCGGTCTTCATTGGTTCACATAGGTCGGCATGTACAAGCTCAAGACAACGGGCAGCTCTCCATGATTTTCTACTTTGTTTCCAGAAAATGCAACCTTCACATAAATCAAGATCACCCATTTCTGGTAACCCAACTACCATATTCTTCCTAGTCAATAATTTCAGCCCATTAATGTTCAAATGGCCATAGCGAAGATGCCATAATTGAGTTTCATTAACACCTTTAGAAATTAAGGCATTATTTTCCACACTTGAAACATTAAGGGGAAACATGTTATTTTGGGTCATAGGCACAACTGCTATAGTCTGACCAGCCTTAATATCACTGACAACACATGAACTATTTTTAAACAAAATAGAGTAACCACTTGCCATCAATTGTCCAACACTCAGCAAATTATGTGCCAAACCAGGAACAAGTTGCACATCGCAAAGGAGTTTTACATTACCTTGCATTGTTTTGATGGCTATGGTTCCTTTGCCTTCAACTCGAACTTGCTTGTCATCACCAAGTCGAACCTCACTCTTTTGTGACTCATCGAGGTCTCTAAATAAAGACCTTATGCCAGTCATATGATTCGAGCATCCACTATCAATAAACCAAACATTATCAGTAATGTTAGTGATTGAAGAATGAGCCATTAAGAGCTTACTTTCATTCTTTGCGTTCTTAGAGAAATTTGCTTGATTCTACTCGTCCTTTTGCTTAGTCCAACAATACGTTTCAGTATGACCAAAAATCTTACAATACTGGCACTAAAAGTTATACTTGGGCTGACGAGTGTCATTGAATTGACTTCTGCCTCTACCGCGGCCTCGACCTCGGCCACGAAATCTGCCTCTTCCTCTACCTCTGCCAGGTGACTCCTCTTTCACCTGGAATGCTTTTTCTTCAATCTTCTCATAAGACCTGTTTATCCTATCTTCATGAGCTAATAAAGAACCCATTAATTCATCAAATGAATAATCAGATAAATCCTTGGATTCTTCAATAGCAGCAACCACATGCTCAAATTTTTTGGTTAAAGATCTCAACACCTTTTCCACAACAATTTCATCACTATTATTCTCCCCATACGACTTTATCAGATTAACAATGGAAGAAACTCTAGACATATAATCTTGAACAAATTCATTACTTTTCATAAGTAAAGTTTCAAAATCACGACGCAAAGTTTGTAATTTTACAGCAATTACCTTCTTATCTCCCATATACTCCTGTTGCAGAATTTCCCAAGCTTCGTGAGAAGTCTCTGCTGCTGAAATTCGGGGAAAGATGTCATCATGAAGGGCTTGTTGAATCAGGAACAGCGCCTTCGAGTCTTTCTTGCGATTCTCCCGTAGCCATTGTGCGTGGCCTTCACCCGGATCTGCAAATCCACTCTCCACCAAGTCCCACAACTATTGAGACTTGAAGAGAGTCTTCATCTTAAGACTCCAAAAATGATAATTCATCCCTTTGAAAATTGGAAGATGTTGGGAGTTACTGTTAGAGTTTGCTACCATTGTTTCTCTGGTTTGGTATTTCTGGGGCTAAAATTTTATCTCTCGTTACTCTTAAAACTGGTGCTGATACCAAATTTGTTGGATGAAAAAGGCAAAAATAAATGAAAGTGTCACGCCCTGAGCTACCCCCGAGACGCGGACACGGGACCTAGGACCACAAGTGATCCCAAGCTAACCCTGCTGGCATAATCTGAGCATACTATAATTAACAAGAATAAAAATAACTGATGTGGAAGCTAAAATCATAAATAAAGAAAATATGGGGAATACCCATATACTATAATTGAGAGAGTTTAATACAAAAGATATTAACTCATACTAGGCTGAAACTAACTATGTTTGAAAGTAAGCCTCTAAACTGACTAGAAATGTTGGGACATGCCCCAACTAGATCTAGCAAAATTGAAACTAAAAACTGAAAGCAGTAAGGATATCATGTCTCTGGTCCTGGGAGGATGAGGACTCACCACTACTAATCTGCTGAGCTAAAAATCGGAAAACGATCTAAGTACAATCTGGATGCTGAGAGTCTGAACCTATATCACAAGAAGATGTAGCGCAAAATATGCGTCAGTACTGAAAGGTACCGAGCATGAGGATGGAGTGTCGCTGAAATACATATATAACTGACCAAGCAAAAAGAAATGACATATATATGGATATGATAGAATGCCGAAAAATACTAAACATAACTGATTTGTATGCAATGACCAACTATGACATGCTGAAACTAAATACTAAACATGGTCAATGCAAATGGAATCTGACTGATTTGTGGGAGCTACTAATCACCGATAATAAAACCACACGAGCTGAATGTGGAATCTGATGTATACGCCCCATCGAGAGGACCCAATATACCCTGCCAGAGGTATAAAGGCATGCTGGTGTGATCACTAATCTGTTGCCCATGGAAGGGACTTACAACCTACTTGGCTAGTAGTTCTGGGACTATTTGGGTACGCTAAACCCCAGTCCAACTCGGTATTATGCTAGTCCCAATGAATTTAGTAGTAAACTGATTATGACTGATTTTCTGTAATTGTTCTGGATAGCTCAAAACTAGACATGCAATCTGAACGCAATAATTTAAACTGGCATTGGTGCATAATACTGAGGCATGTATAACTGATTTCTGATAAAGTCTGACCTAACACATGTAATTCAAGAACTAAAGAAATACATAGCTAGGGTTCTGACATTCATACGATAATCTGAAGAAGACGGGACATGCTGATTTGGAACATTAAAACATAGCTAAAGCGTGACATGTTGTTTGGATGTTAGAACATATAGTTAAAAACGTGATTTCTAAATCGAAACATTTTTAAAACAATCTCTTCATGAAAATCGGCTGTAACTTTAGAAACTACCAGGGTTCATTCATAATCATTGGAAAACGATCAATATTTGGATCATTCTAACATTTAAAACCCAAAATCAAGAAACATTCAAGAACCCTAATTTCGTTCATAGCATGGAATCAAGAATCGTCTGAATTCTTGGGATCTAATGGGCGAAAGGAACCCATTAATGAAATCCAACATAACTGGTGACGAAATCTCCACGAAAAACTATCAACTAGGGCTGGACTTGATTTTTCCGACGACTTTCTAGCGTTTTCCGGCGGCGGCTAGGGTTTGGCTAGGGTTTCGGCCGTCCCTCTCTCTACTCTCTTCTTTTCTTTTGTTTTAGTTAATTAAATGACTTAGGTAAGTTCTAGTTAGGTTTCTAGGATTTTAAATTACTAACTAAAACCCTTTTAATTTAGGAATTAAAAGAAGAGTGGGAAAAGACAAAAACACCCTTGACTTAAAAGCTGTCCAAATCCTGATGCGGATTGGGCACCTACCAAATCTGAAAATTCTGCAAATTCTGCAAATTTTTCTTTCACGAATTTGGGGTGTTACAGAAAGAGTTTGAGAGACAGAAGGTTTCTTTTACTGCAAAACTTTCTTACTTAAAAACCAAAACTCCTATTGCCCTTTTATAGGCTTATAATTAACTACTAAAGCTAAAATAAAGCAACACACAAATAATGGAAAACATGGAAAAATGGTAACATGGTCCACCACAATAAGAATATAATTTCATTGACTAAGTAAAACATAAACCCACTAATCCTAGAAAATAAACCCACAAACTGATTTCTGCAAACTAACTATTTTGAAGAATTAGTCAACAAATTCTACAATCTGTAGTTGCTTGTATTGCCCGTACAAGCCATCAATAAAACTTAAAATGCCAAAATTTCATCAAGTCTAATATCTATTCAACGAGCCTCATCCACGACCCATAGACCCATCCACGAGCCATACTTCTGGCTCATGGAATCCCATCTAAGACTTAACATTTTCCTAAACTCTAGGAAAGTAACAACGACTTGCTCATATGGCCCATAAAATCTTGTTAGAACACCAACAACTTTCTACAACTTTTCAACTTCCAATTGACGTTTACATTTTAGAAGTGTTACATTTATGTAGCATAACCCAAAGGTTTTGTAGTACAAAGAAGTGAAGGCAAGGTGTATAAGCTTCAACTAGTGTCATTCCATTCACGGCCTTTGTTGTTTGTCTATTTTGCAAGTAAATCGATGTGTTTACCGCCTTTGCCCAACAAGACATGGAAACTCATTGACAAACCTGGAACTAAGCAATTTATTGGGTTTAAATGGGTGTACATATATAGTGAAGTTTAATGCGGATGTATCTATCAACAAGTACACCTCAAAGCTTGTTGTTAAAGGTTATTCTCAACAGCCTGGATATGATTAATTTTGCACAGGTTGCAAGAATGGACACCATCAGAATTTTCATTGCATTGGCAGCACAAATGAAGTGGAAAATCATGCATTAAGATGTCAAATCTGCCTTCTCGAATAATTTTCTAGAAGAGGAGATTTATGTAGCTCAACCTGATGGTTTTGTAGTTCAAAGAAGTGAAGGTAAAGTGTATAAGATTCAACTAGTGTCATTCCATTCACGATCCTTGTTGGTAATCTATTTTGCAACTAATCGGTGTGTTTACCGCCTCTGCCAAAAATGACTTTGGCAACTTTCTCTTTATAGAGCTCGGTTGCTTTTTGTTCCTTACAGGCAAAAGTTTTAGTATATCTGGGATTGAACTATTCTTGGTGCATTGACAAAAGCAGTAGATAAAATTATGTCTAACTCAATACCTACCATTGATTTCTCACCCGAATCAATTTCTACTCTTTTTTCTTCTGACTTTAGAACATCATCGCACAAAATCTGTAAAACCATGATTGTGTGTGATGATGATCTGAATTCTAAAGAAATAAAAGCAGAAATTGACACACATGAAGAATAAATGGTAGGTATTGAGTTAGATGAAACTACAAGTTTTGCTTTTTTCAGTGCACCAAGAATACTTTATCCTAGATATGCTAAAACTTTTTCCTGCAAGGAACAGAAGCAATCGAGCTCGCTAAACAAAAAGTGGCCAAAATCTTTTTTGGGCAGAGGCGGTAAACACATCGATTTACTTGAAAACTAGATTACCAACAAGGGTCGTGGATGGATGGACACCAATTGAAGCTTGGAATTGCATAAAACTATCAATATGGCATCTAAACATATTTGGTTCATTGTGTTATACTCATGTACCGGCTGTAAAACAGAGAAAGCTTGATGAAAAATCTGAAAAACAATTTTTGTTTGTTAGAGAGCTCTCTCTCTCTAAGGGTTATAGAATTTACAATATTGAATATGGGAAAGTGTTTTATAAGTAGAAATTTGAAGGTGGATGAAGATTCTTGTTGGAATTGGAATATCTCTCAAGTTAGAAGGATAGATGTTGAACCTGTTGCAAGGATGGACACCATCAGAATTGTGATTTCATTGGCAGAACAAATGAAGTGGAAAATCTGGCATTAGATGTTAAATCGGCCTTCTTGAATAGTTTTCAAGAAATCTCTGTAGCTCAACTTGAAGGTTTTTTAATTCGAGAGAGTGAAGGTAAGGTGTATAAGCTTCAACTAGGGTCATTTCATCCACGAACCTTGTTGGTAGTCTAGTTTGCAAGTAAATCGATGCGTTTACTGCCTCTTCCAAAAAAGACTTTGGTAATTTTTTCTTTATAGAGCTCGGTTGCTTCTTGTTCCTTATTGGCATAAGTTTTAGCATATCTGGGATGGACTATTCTTACTGCACTGACACAAGCAACACATGTACTTATAACTGACTCAATATCTACCATCGATTCTTAACGCATGTCACTACTCTTTAAATCTGCCTTGCTATCCCTCCAAACTAGCTATTTTTTCACAATATTTATTCCTTTGATCCTACAACAAATGTATATGATCATGCTAATTTATATCACTATATAAATATATTAATATATACAATCGTTTAGTTGTCTATCATGCTAACATACCCCCTCAAATTGATGCTGGTGGATCAAGAAGTATCAATTTGCCTACTAGAAACTAATGGTGTTGCCGTGCCATGGATTTTGTAAACGCATCAGCTATTTGCAGATCACTGGACACATGTGGAAGATTAATGACTCTTTTATATACAACTTCTCGTATATAATGACAATCCACTTCGATGTGTTTGGTCCTCTCATGAAAAACTGGATTAGTAGCAATCTGAATAGCACTTGTATTGTCACCATGGAGAGGAGTGGGATGGGATTGGGGAAATCCAATCTTAGCAAGTAATCCACGAAGCCATACAACCTCAGAGCAAGCAGTAGACATGGATCATTATTCAGGCTCTGTTGAAGATTTTGACACACGATCTTGCTTTTTACTCTTCCAAGATATCAATGACTCTCCAAGAAACATGCACCAACGAGAGATTGAACGACAAGTATCAGGATAGCCTGCCCAATCAGAATCACTGAAAGCATTAAGACGAATAGGAGAACCATTTGGAAAGAACAATCCACGAGTAGATGTTCCTAGAAGGTACCAAATGATGCGACGAACAACCACCAAGTGGAGATGACGGGTAGCTTGCATAAATTGACTAACTTGTTGAACTGCAAAAGAGATATCATGCCGAGTAATACTAAGGTAATTTAGACTCCCAACTAATTGTCGAAATATAGTTGGATCAGGAAGAAGATCGCCTTCCTCACGACAATACTTGAAATTTAATTCCAATGGAGTATCTACGGAGGAGAAAACTTGAAGACCAGCCAAAGAAATCAGATCCTTAGTATATTTTTGTTGGTTTAGAAACACACCTGAAACAACATTATGAACTTCCAAACCCAAAAAAATAAGTAAGAGTACCAAGATCTTTCATATGAAAAGAATCTTTAAGCTGCTGTTGGAGGCTAGTGATTAGTGAAGAATCAGTTCCTGTGATAATAATGTCATCTACGTAAACCAAAAGAAGAACAAAACCTGTAGATGTTTTCCGAAGAAACAAAGATGAGTCGTATTTGCTCTGCTCAAAAGAAAATTGCAACAAAGTAGACCGGAACTTATCAAACCAAGCTCTTGGAGCTTGTTTTAATCCATACAAAGACCGCTTCAACTTGCATACATCTGATATAGGCAATGAGAACAAACCAAGTGGAGGTTTCAAATAAATATCTTCTTTAAGATCACCATGGAGAAAGCATTTTTGACATCCATTTGATAAAAAGACCAGTTTTGTGAAGCAGCAATGGCAATAATAGTTCACACAGTAGTCACTTTGGCTACGGGTGAAAAAGTCTCCTGATAGTCCACTCCATACTCTTGTCTGTTACCAAGAACAACCAATCAAGCTATGTACCGATCAAGAGTTCCATCAGAATGAAGTTTGATTGAACAAACCCATTTACATCCAATAGGGCAGACATTTGAAGGACATGAAACAATGTCCCATTTGTCATTTTCTTTAAGAGCCAAAAGTTCTTCCTCCATTGTTTTCTGCCAACATTCATGCTTGGAAGCTTGTGAGTAACAAGATGGAATAGAAATGTTGGATAAAGTAGAGAAAAAGACATACCAATTAGGAGTACGAGATACTCTAGTAGATCGCCGAGTAGGCTCAAGAGGACAAGATCTTGAAGAATTCTCAGATTCTAGTTGTGGTACAATTTAAGGCGGCGAATTAGTGTTGGGATAGGATAAAGTTGGCCAACGTCGTTCATATACAAATCCAGGTTTGAACCTCTTAAAAGAAGATGATAAATCCTCAAAAGTAGGAAGAAGAGGAGAAGCAGAAGATGAATCTACAATCATAGGAAAGAAATATTGTTTCTCAAAGAAAACAACATTTCTAGAAATATGAAATTTGTGAGAACATGGATCATAGCAAATAAAACCTTTTTGTGAAGTACTATAACCCATAAAAGCACATTTAGTAGACTGTACATAAATTTATTGTGCTGTGAAGGAGGCAAATGCACAAAACAAACACAACCAAATGTATGAAAATCACTATAGTTAGGATTTTGGTGATAAAGACGAAAATATGGAGACTCAAGATTTAGCACTTTAGATGGAAATCTATTAATGAAATAGACAGTAGTAGACAAAGCTTCCACCCAATATTTAGATGGTACATAGGACTCAATCAATAAAGTACTAGTGACATCTAAAAGATGGCGATTTTTTTGTTCAGCAACTCCATTTTGTTGTGGTGTATATGGGCAAGAGTATTGTGAGACAATTCCTTTGTCAAACAAGAATTTTTTGAATTCATAAGACATATATTCTTCACTAGAATTAGATCTTAATAATTTAATGCATGTAGAAAATTGAGTCTCAATGTAAACCAAAAATGTCTTGAACATGGAAAATACATCAGATTTGGATCGAAGAAAATACACCCATGTAAACCGACTATAATCATCTATGAATGTCACAAAGTATTTGAAATGAGCATGAGAAATAATTGGTGAAATTGCCCCAAACATCACTATGAATGACATCAAAACACTTTGTAGCACGACTACCAAAATTAGGAAAAGGACGAGTTTTAATTTTGCTTAATTTACAAGTAGAACAATCAATGAAAGCAACTGAAAATTGATTATTATTTCCTAATAAACCAGAATTTGATAAATGAGACAACACCACAGAATTTGGATGTCATATACGCTTATGCCAAACCTCAGTTTTACTAGTAGTAGAAATACAGGCAAAAGATAAAACAGGAGGAATGGAAAAGTGTATAGGAAACAATCATCCAACTTTAGGCCCCTTCGCGATTATTGTCTCTGATACCTGATCCTGCACAAGACAACCAATACGAGAAAAATTCACATCAAAATTATTCTCTACCAATTGTCCAACTGAAATAAGACTAGTTGAGAGCTTTGGTGAAACAAAAACATTCTTGAAAGTTGGAGTAATATCCCCAACCTTGGTAATGGGTAAACTACTACCATTGGCAATCTGTATTTGTGATGGAACTTGATACTTACGAATATTTTTTAGGATGCTCATTGAGTTGGTCATATGATTGGAAGCACCTGAATCAACAATCCAAAAATTAGATGTAACATTATTACCTTGTAATCCCAATGCTGAAAAGGCTGACACGATCATTTTTTTTACCATTTCAGGAGTAAAAACTTGTCCTGAATATGAGTTATCATTAGTGGAACCATTTATCCCAGCTTGAAAAGCATTGATCCTACGATTTTGTGGACGCGTGGGACACTCTTTGATAATGTGTCCTTGTTGTTTACAATAATCACAGAACTTCTTGCTACAATTGCTAGTAATATAACCATATACCTCGCAACTGTAGCATTGAGTTCTACTCATATCCCTGCCCTTTGCTTTACCTTGAGCAACAAATGCAACAATGACATCATTTTCTTTCTTGAAAGCATTTTGTGTGACAAGACGTTGCTCTTCACGAAGTAATTCCCTAAAGCAAACATCTAAAGAGGGAGACGGGTCACGATTCATCAAGTTAGAGCGAACACTCTTAAAGTCGGAGCGTAATTTCATCAAAAATTGGTCTCGCTTGCTTTGCTCATGAATCACTGATAGAGATTCAGTAAGTATTTTGGCATAGAAAATATCTGTAAATTCAGCCCATAAGTTCTGAAATCCAAAAACTAATCCTGAACAGAAATACCTCGTTGAGAGTAATTAGCAATTTCATACTCTAAATGAAAGTGTCTTGCGCTATTATCTTGGTTGTAAACCTTTTGTAAGTAATCCCAGATGGCCATAGCTGTCTTGTACAGCCTGAGATTAAGAACAACAAGAGGATCAACTGACCCTAGAATCCATGTCATCACCCGAGCATCTTTAATCTTCCATTCACCTAGCTTTGTTGCATCAGTAGGACCAGGATCGCTTCCATCTATACGGCCCCATAGTTCTTTGCCGGTGACAAATAATTAAAACTGAAACTCCCAAGAAGAATAATGTTTTCCAGAGAAACGAACACTGAAGGATTCAAAGTGATGTCAATTCAAGCTTTTGAATAGCTATGAAAACTACAAAGAATCAAGAGAGCAACTAGAATGACCAAGAACAAAATTCCCAGGTGGTAGGATTGATTGTCGATGAACAGTCAACCAAAAACCAAGATTTAAAAAAAAAATAGAAGGAACCACAGATGACTCTATGAAACAAGACAGTCAAGAGAAGGCTCATATACCATGTCAATTTTCTGTTGAATTTCTCTCAAACTGAGAGAGTCTTTCCATTATATAGAGAAAATAAAGATTACACATCCCTAAAGATCCGCCATTCCTATCCCTAAAGATCAACTATTCTATCTCTACAAATCTGCTATTGAATCCCAATAAATCTGCCTTGCTATCCCTCCAAATCAAATATATATGATCATGCTAATTTATATCACTATACAATTACATTAATATATACAATCATTTATTTGTCTATCATGCTAACACCTTCAACCAAAAGGTGGTGTGTATGGGGAGTTTGTCTTTCTTAGCCGTGGAGGAGAGATCTTTTGCTTCAAACGTCCAATCCCTATCCAATCGGATGATTCAGCTTGATATTTCTGAGTTTGTCAAGATGATTGCGTATGTAGAGGTTTTGTCTTCTTTGATGGAGAAGATTCGGGAACAATAATTTAAGGACTTGAGGTTGAGGGTGATTCGAGATAGGGTTCTTAGTTGTGATGCTAAGAAGTCGGCCTTTGATCCAGAGAGTGTTTTGAGGATCGAGGGAGGGAGGAGGGTCATATCTATATTCCTAGAGTTATAGATTTGGTTTGGTTTATTTTGTAGGAGTCCCATTGTTCTAGATACTCTTTTCATCCCGGTACAATGAAGATGTATTGTGATCTGATGCAGCACTATTGGTGGTGTGGGATTAAGAGGGACATTCTGACATTTGTGACTAGATGCTTAAAATGTCAGCTGGTGAAGTGACCAATAGAGGATAGGTGGTTTGACCCAACAGTTACCCATTCTGGAGTGGAAGTGGAAGCCGGCAGCTATGGACTTTATGGTAGTATTTATGCATAGTTTTTGGAGATTTGATGCTATTTGGTTCATCATAGATCAACTGACCAAGTCTTCTCACTTTTTGCTGATTCAGGCTACCTATAGTTTATGGAGATTAGCTCAGATTTACATTCGAGAGATTTTTCGTTTACATGGGTATCGGTATCTATCATTTCAGATCATGGCACTCAGTTCAATTCATGTTCTTGGAGGTCTTTTTAAAGGCAATTGAGTACTAGAATTGAGCTTAACATAACTTTACATCCAAAGACTAAAGGTCAGTTTAAGAGGACTATTCAGGTCTTGAAGGACATGCTTTGGGCCTGTGTTATTGATTGCAGAGGTTAGTGGGACCATTTCTTGTCTTTGGAGGAGTTCACGTATAATAACATCTACCATTTGAGTATTCAAATGGATCCATTTTAAGAGTTTAATGGTAGGAAATGTCGATCTTTGGAAGGCTGGTTTGATGCTTTTGAAGTTACGCCATGGGGAACCGACTTGTTGCATGAATTTATAGGTAGTGTTAATGTGATCCAGGAGCGACTCTACGCTACCCAAAGTCAGAAGAAGAGCTATGTTGATCAGAGAGACTTTATTGGCGACCAAGTATTTCTAAAGTGTTGTCCATGGTGTGATGAGATTTGGGAGGAAGGGCAAACTTAGACCTAGGTTTATTGGCCCTTTGATGATTCTGAGATGGATTGGAGAGATTTCTTATGAGTTATCCTTACCCCCATCTCTTTTGGGTGTTAACCTTGTGTTTTATATCTCTATGTTAAGATGGTATGTTCCTGATGAGTTTCACATGCTTTAGTGGGATACTATTCAGCTTGATGAGTCCTTGGCATTTTAAGAGGATCATGTGGCTATTTTAGAGAGGCAAGTTAGGAAGTTTAGGTCTAAGGAGATCCCGTCGGTGAAGGTTCAGTGAAGGCATCATCTGGTCGAGAAGTCTACATAGGAGGTCGAGCTTGACATATGGACCTGATATCCTCATCTTTTCGAGCCTTGAAGTACTTTCTTCTCTTTTACTTTTGAGGAGGAAAGTCATTTTAGTAGTGGATGTTGTGATGACACTGTCACGCCCCGAGCTACCCTCGAGACGCGGACACGGGACCTAGGATCACAAGTGACCCCAAGCTAACTCTGCAGGCATGACATGAGCATACTAAGAATAATAATAACTGATGCGGAAGCTAAATCATGAAAATTAAAGTAATGGGGAATACCCATATACTAAAACTGAATATATCAAATCTGAGAGTTAGATACAAAAGAAACATCAAACTCAAATACTAAGCTGAATCTTAATATGTCTGAATATAGCATCTAGCTAAATAGAAGTGCTAGGACATGCCCCAGTTAAGTTTAGCAAAATTGGAACTAAAAGACTAAAATAGTGAAATGATAACATGACTATTGTCCTCGAAGAATGAGGGCTCACCACTGATACTGCTGAACAAGAGATCGGGAACCGATCTAAGCGTGATCTGGATGCTAAGAACCTGGACCTACATCACAAGAAGATGTAGCGCAGAGTATGAGTCAGTACTTGAAAGGTACTGAGCATGCACGATAAAGTAAAGCTGAAATAAATATGTAACTGAATTAGCAATAAATCAAGAGCATAATTTGAACATGATATAGATACTGAATTGTCACGACCCGAGAGCACCCCCTATTCGTAACCGGCGTACTCGACCTCTCGGAGGTCTAATACAAGCCTTTTAGCATTCATTCATCGCATAAAACTAAAAACCATAATGAATTAAAAACTTTCTTTACAAAGAAGACATTTCATTAAAATAGTAAGCGGAAGACTTCTAGACTTTATACACTTATGTCTCAAACCATCTAATACTTTGAATACAACATTGGGATTAAGCCCATACAAAACTTAAGCAAATACTAGAAAGACAAAAAAAAAAAAAAAGGACATGTAGGGTATTGTCCTCGAATCTATGAGGACTCACCAAGTCTTCATCTTCAACACTTAGAAACCTATCAAGT
>JAJOOR010019671.1:0-13969 GCA_036250505.1 Solanum acaule | reverse complement strand
AGTGACGAAACATTGCAAGAATGCTGCAATTGTTTGGACAAATCGTTTGTAGATGCAGGGTACGTGGGGTCTCGGAAGGTGAATGTAATTGGAGCACTTGAGCTTAGAGTTGTGAAGAAGGGGACATTTCATAAGATATTAGATCATTTTGTAGGCTTAGGAGGTGCTGTTAGTCAGTTCAAGACTCCAAGATGTGTTGGTCAGAACAACAGCAGACTGCTACAGATACTATGTTATGATGTTGTCAAGAGCTATTTTAGTACTGCCTACTCTTGATGTTGAACTTGGATATATCATTAATAATTGCACAAAATTGTTGCTCTTTAATTTGGATCTTTCATAGCTATTTGTCTCTATTTTGTGATCATTCCAAAAGATACTAACAAAGAAATGTATACACAGTTATTAGGAATGACAAAATAAGTTAGTTGTTGAAAAGTTTACTAAATTCTGTATTATGTGAAGTTTGTACTCATTATTGTAGATATGTACTCATAATGTTATTTTTGTATGTTCATTTATGATGCATTGGACATACAAATAAGATGGTACAATTTATTGTTCTTCCTCTTCCAGTTTCAATTTGTGATTTCAACTTTAATCTTGACTAACCTACTTCATAGGATATTCTCCATCGCTTGCAATAACACTCAATCCAATAGCTTATAATGGAGCTTCTAATCGAGTTTACATATTTGGATATTGAATCGTGTGTTTGATTTGCCAAGATCAACTTCCGACTTTTATTTTTTAAATTGATATTGTAATTTTGGGAAGACTTTAGATATATAATGGTTTTTCAATGTTAGAACAAAATGTCCGATGTTCGTTTTTTTTTGTTTTCCACCCAATGTCCAAGTAAATCCGAATCACGCACTACAGGGCCCATTCGGGGGCGCTCCCCATGTGAAAAGTGTCATACATTATTGGGAGCATGAACATAAGATGTCTTGGTTGGACAAAAGGAATGGCAGTTAATTAAGAGGGGACAGGAAAGTGGTTCTTTTATTAATAATAAAAAATGCGATCCACATTTGGTTTAAGCTGTCGATAATTTGAAATGGAGATGTCAAGTGTCTAACCAATTGAGGGAATTGACTCAATTTGTAGGGACCTCTTCAAATGAGGTCTCACAATACATGCAGTATGCATTTTAAGTTTTTTTTAAAACATTACTTAAGTAATTTCAAATAACTTAAGTTTGACTAGGAATTAGCTCATGAAATCTTCAAATTTTTTGAAATGAAGTTTGTGTATTTGTAAACTACGTAAAAAGTATTATAAGCCATGATAATTGACTAATTCAAAATTTTAAAAGATATATACGATCAAAGATAGATTTATTTGAATCTCGAAATCCGAAAAATGTCAGAAAGTATTCTCTTTTATCAATTTGACTTCTCACAATATTGAAAAGACTAAAACATGGTTTATTTGGTACTCTATTTAATAAAGGAAGTACATAAATTTGGCGTATATCCCTACATTTTTTTAGAGGTAGAACCATATAAATGTGTGTCCAAAAGGAAGAAACCTTAATAAGATGAAAAAAAATTGTATACAGAAAAAGGAGTTCTTGCTCTAATTGAGTAAGCATTATGATGAAATAAAATAAAGAGAAAATGCATAAGTACCCTCAGTCTATGTCCAAAATCCCTAAGACACACCTAACCTTTACTAAGGTCCTATCACCCCTCCGAACTTATTTTATATATAATTTTCTACCCCTTTTCGGCCTACGTGGCACTATCTTGTGGGCCTAGCGCGTGTTGACAATTTTTTCAAGGATAGTGCCATGTAGGCTGAAAAGGGGTAGAAAATTAATGAAAAAATAAGTTCGGAAGGTAATAGGACCTTAGTAAAGGTTAGGTGTGTCTCAGGAATTTTGGGCATAGGCTGGGGGTACTTATGCATTTTCCCTAAAATAAATAAATGATGTTCGATATATGATATATCGAGCAAAGAAATGTGACTCTAATGATAATAAACTTAAACAAATAGCACAAACAAAGATTAGTACTCCTAAGAAGGTAAAAAGGTGAAATATAATAAAGTAAATATTTAATATTTCAGAATCCAGATCAACCAAGCAAATGAAAAAAAGAATGTGACAGCAAAAGGGGATAAGAATGAGAATTGAGGAGGATTTTTTTATTTTTTTTTATGACAAGGGAAACCCACAGTCGCTAATCTTTGGGTGCGCACAGGGTAAAACCCTTGCTCCTATGCAATAGCTCGCAAATCACATAGGAGAGGTAACCCGCACTAGGCAAGCCCAGTGCGACGAGCTTGACCCAGAAGCAAACCCCTTACTTTCGCTGGCAAGAAGTTTCAAACTTGAGACCTCCAACATGAAAGTCTCAAGCCCAAACCACTGGGCAGCCACCCCGAAGGGTCGAATTAAGGAGGATTTTAGTAGTTCAAATGGTTGACTATTTAAATTTTTACTTTATTGATCATACTCCGATGTAATTAAAAAAAATATGACAACAATAGTAAAAAGATAATCTTTTCATTTTAATCATACACATGTATCTTAGCTTATTATCGTAATCTAGTACTCCTTTTGTATTTTTTTTACTTGTTATTGATTATTTTTTAGAATTAATCGATATGAACTTTGACTAACATTTTAAGATGTATATATTTTTTGGAATTGGCTCCTATCCGGTGGCCAATCTCTCCATTTCCCAGTCTTATCTTGATATTCTTACACGTGTCCCTTGTACAATCTAAGGAACAATATTTATTTAGTTACAAAAATTGTAATTTATGGTACTTTACTATAATTTTTAAATATTTAAATTTTTATTTTAAAATATTTAATGTAATCTAACTTAGCGTTGAAAGTTAGTCAAAAATTTGACTGTTGAAAATGTGACTACTATTTTGGAAGAGAATAAACATTCATTACAACATAATTAATTAATGTATAACTTACTATTAAAAGACTAATATCCTACTAAGCACAATATAAAGCATTGTATTTAGGTATGTAATCTCCAAGTTAAGACAAATAATAACTTTTAATCAAATCCAAACAATAGACTTCCCTATATAAATATATGAAAAAATTCATTTGTTTTGTCACACAAATCTCATAAATTATCAGTGAACATGGCTGGTGATACTGAAAAAACTCCCTCAAACAAAAAATCCAGTGTTGCCATGAAAAAGAAAACAGAAGAAATAGAAGAATTAGGTGAAGAAGTAGAAAAAATGAAGACATGGGATTGTGGTAGCCCTTTGTATGATTCTCATGAGTTGGTTTCAATATACTCTTTGATTGAAAAAAAATTCATGAAATTTCCATATCATAATAGATCTATAAGAAGAAATGTTCAATCTGCTCATACTTCATCATCAAGAATTGATCAAGAGGTTATTGATGCTTCAAAGAAACAAAAGAACATTGTTGATGGAGGAAGAAAAAAGAAGTTGAAATTGAGTGTTTTTGCTAAGATTTCCTGTAGGATTATGTCTTGGAAGATGCTGAAGTGTATAAAGCATAATTGAAATAGGTTATGCTTTAGTGCTTTTCTTGCTTTTTTGGTATTTTTGTTTTCTATCTGGTGTCTATGTAGTCATTTAATTCTCTAATCGTTTGGTTAGATCATGATGAATTTAGATTTGAGTCGTGTTAGTCTCATTAAGTGGTAGATCCATTTAATTCTGTAATCGTTTTTGGAAAAATTATAATGAATTTGAATTTGAATTGTATATATATGTCTCATTAAATGGTAGCGTTTATAGTATTTTCTTGTAAAATTTCAAATCAAGAGAACAAAAAATTTATCCAGATTATCACAACCCCTCTATGGGTATATGCAAGTACATCAGAAATAAAATATACAGGTATTATGATAATATATAGACCCTCATTCCATCAAATCAGATATATATAGAAAAATAGTCCTAGTTAAAGCATGCACACTTTATTTTCTAAAACTAGATAAGCAAACCCTATAGTTAAAAACCCTTCATTAATTAATTTGTTACAATAATAAACAAGAGAATCCAAATAAGAATTATTTTAAATGTTTCCTTCAAGATCTGATGAACTAGCTGAATATTTGTCTCAATTACAACACGACTATACATTAGCAAGCTACTCTGAGAGCTTCTCGAACACTTATAATAATAATCTATACAAATAACGAGTTATTTAAAAATGTTGCTTGTCCACCAATAAAATCGATCTCCTCTAGCAGTGCATATATATCAACATTTTCATTGCGACAAAACTAGTATGAATATCAAAGCTACCATCTGCATGTGTTACATTTAATTTCATTCTGATTTGATTTGATTTATGTCATTTAGTAACATGTTTTTTAGTGAATGAACACCGCCTCATAATTTTTTTACAAAGAATTATATTTGGCGTTGGCTGCTTATTGTTCCAACATGAAGTGTTTCGTGCATTCCATTATTCTCAAAATGCCATATCCAAATATCTTCTCATGACATAATACTCATCAATGAAATATGTCTAATCGCCTCTACTTCAGACACGATAAATGATGCATATTCGTTGAACAATGAGATTACCCATTAGGGGTGACAAAATCAATTCCAACGTACGTAACTCATTTGGATTATGATCTGTTGGTTAAGTTGATCGAATTAATGGGTTTGAACCCAAAATGATCCGTCAAACAATTGAGTCAACACGGGTCAAAATGTAACCCAACCCAAACGAGCAAAGTATATATATTATTTTTTCTCATTCTTAGCATGAAAATCTAGATATATATATACTTCCAATTTCAGTAATGAAATATTTTGATAATTTACAACACTTAGTAATGCATGAGCTTTTTCCTCAAGCCATTATTTTTCTGTAGGAAAGAATTAATGTTAAAATCATGCTTGTCCGATCCATGCTAAACTGCATGAGGTCCGTTTTTAGACTCATTTCAAAGAATTAATGCATGCATGCCCCATTTTTGCACATTGTTTCAAAAAGAATGTTTCTTCTTTTTTAAATAATTTTAAATTTTAAATTTTCACATGGAATATTTAAGAGAATACTATAGTATTTAAAAAGTTTTCTTTATTTTCTTAAATATTGTGTCAAGTCAAAATTAGATAAACATATTAAAATGGAGAGTATATCAAATTTGAGTTTGTTAATATTCAAAGGTAACTATTTTATAGATGGTTACATAAATGTGAGTTTTTTTCATGGTGCAATGAATGACTAGAAAATAAAATAAAATAGTGGAATGATTTAAATCAAACGTTCCTTTATATTTAGGTCATCACTTAGATTTTCCCCCCTTCTATTTTTAGAAAAATTGTGCATAAGAGATTTTGAAAAACTATCCTTTGAGACAACGTTAGACTTCATCATGTCTAATGTCTGTACATATATTGCTTAACCATAAAAAAGAAATGTTAAATTATTGTCTAATATTTATAATAACTTAGAAAAAAATTGGACTGATCAAATATTTTTCTCATAAAATGTTATCTCAAAATGAATTTTTGGATCATGATCTAAATAGTTAATAAACTACAAAAAAAAAAATGAAGATTATTTATTAAAACTGAAAATTATGGTCTCACAAAACGTAAATTCCAACAACGGCTTATTGGGCTAAACTTTAGCCGCTAAAGTAGGTCCTCGTCCTATTTTTGATGTCGCATACGCATAGGTTGTAGTCACTAGTCCGGCCCATACGGATGGCCTGGGAATTCCCTTCCCATTTTACCAACAAATAATTGCCTTTTCTTAACACTTTATGCATAATCGACTTCCTCCGTTCATTTTTACTTGTTACTATTTGATTTGACATATTCATTAAAAATAATAATTAGTGATATAGGTATTTTACCGAACTATTCACTATTAAATGTTTTGAAAAATGATTTGAAAAATAAGTATTTTATGTTAAGGGTAAAACATGAAAAAAAATTATTGTCTTTTCTTGATATGTCAGCAGTGTCAAGTAAAAATAAAAATTTATCAGTTGAAGATACTATTTTTAAAGTCAAAGTCAACTACTGATGCTTTTTTAAAAATTAAGAAATTCTCAACCAAACATTGAGAATGACAGCCAAAACAAATCCCAATAGATTATTAACATGCATTAATATGTATTAACCAACTGGTGCTTCTCCTTAACACAATTTTCCTAATCATAGTATTGCTTTGCCAACTAGCCAACTATTTTTATCCCACAATAATTGTAAGAAATATAAATTACTACTTAATTAACTTTCCATATGTCGTGGACTTTCAAGATAGGTTGACTTCAAACATTTATAAGACTCATTAATTCTAGGTTAATTAGCAATGAAAACATATACAATATAATCGCAGATTTGAAAAGGGTACTACCTCATAGAGATATAAATATTATTTTTGAAAGATTCTTGATTTAAAAGCAACAAATCAAAGTAATTATGAAAGTCAAGATTTATGCATCCAATCATTCAATGACTATATGGATAAAATTTACTCTAGATGATAATTTTGGGTAGCTTTCAGAGAAACAGTTAGGTAGAACAAGCAAAAAAGAAGTACGTTGATGAAATTGCTTTCGTTGATAATTAAAAAGTTGAATAGAAATTTAACAGTTCTTTTTCCAACGAAACAGCTGACTTTGATTTTAGATATAAAATGACAACAATTTCTTCAACTGTTCAAAAACTAAAAGAAAAAAAAATAAAAATTTGCAAACACTTTAGTGTAAGAAATTATAGAAGAACTAAAGTAAATAGCCATCCACTCAATTGATTAAATTAAATGTATAATAGATATTATATGTATGATCGTATATATAATTGATATATAATTTAAACAGTAAATTTGCTTTAGTATTTGTGTGAAGAACCCAAAACTGAAATGCTAATTAATTAATCAAACTAGTGTAAAGACGGCAAGGTTTGCAACCACAATATAATGTCATTTAATTTCCGAATAATATACGCTTCCGCCATCATCAACTCATCATAATTTATTTATTTTCGTTTAAATAACTCCAAATCTAAGTGTATGAATGTCATCATCTTTTTTTTTTTCGGAACTCTAGGATAACCCGCAGCCGCTACAACCTCTGACATAGCCTCTGCCTTTCGGGTGAGCACCTGTGGTGAGCACTTTGTGCGCACTAGGTAAACCCCCTACTGTGTAATAGCCTGCAACGCACTAGGCAAGCCCTATGCGACAGGCTTGACTCAGAAGGCATTGAGGGGGGATCGATCCCGGGTCATCCGTGTGGATAACTACCCTCCAAACCAACTGAGCCATCCCGAAGAACGTCATCATCATATTATCATATATAATAATAATAAATATTTTTTTATAATAACTCAAAAAAATAAAGTAGAGTCATCGAGGTTTAAATCACTTCAAATCTAGGTCTATTCCTTACATGAGCTATTGCTTTTAGGATAAATAAACTCCTCTTCGAACCAATAGGCATATATTGTGAATTACATTTGATAACTTTGTGTAGCTTTCAACGAAAGAGTCTGGTGGAGTGTGCAAATTTTTTTTTCTTTCGATACTGATGATAGCTTTATTTAAACTTTTAGTTGTTATACTAGTTAAAAGTTGAATACCGTAGGAAAATATAGAAATTATTTCTAATGAAACGGATTATTTTGCAGTAAATTAAACAAAATGATAGTTGGATAAATTTTGTAAAACAGTTTAAATTAAATATATAAAAGAAGAAAGTGATTTGCAGGCAAAATGGTATATTAAGTAGGAAGATTTGCCAACTAGACGAAAGATGAACAAGTCAAACTTTTATAAAGCAAAAATAAGAAACTGCATGCGTTTAATCCATTTCTTTTGCTTTAAGGGTAGGTGACTTGTGCTAGGAATAATTATATTCTTCACCAAAAAAAAAAACAATAGAACAACACAATTAAATAAATATATAAACATTTAAAACAAAAATTTATGGGATGACGGAAATGTATTTCATAGTGAGAATTTATTGATAGATTTCATAAAGTAAACGAAAAGTTTTAAATTTTAATACAAGTATGCATATCTCATTGAATCAGTATTTTTTTTTGTCAAATTACTTATAAGTAGAATTGAACCCCTTAACTTAATTACTTTCCTACGTATTAGATACGAGACTCTCAACAGCCCACCTCAAGTTTAGGGTTAAACATTTGGAGCATAGATAATTCATTATAGGGATCCAACATCGATATGTAATAATTGGGAGTATGGTATTCTTATTCTGTATTTTTTAAATACAATTTGGTATTAAGAGAATATTTGTAAAAGTTGTAGAGTTGTAGGGCCAGTTTAGGTAGCTTAAACTTTATAATGATGAGCCAATAGCATTTGAAAGATTTAATCGAAAAAGAGGAAAGCTGAGTCAGAAAACAGATTTTGATAAACAAAAGTGTCAGTTCCCTCATGAGTTTTATTTAGCTTTTTACTTTTTAGTAGTACTCCATATGATTTCATTTCTTCCCAATTCCCAAACAAAGTGAACAAAATAACAAAATTAATAGTACTCAGGTTTCACTCTTTTTACAAAAAATCCAAAACCTTCCTTTCCTTTTTTATTTTATTTTATGTAATTGGTACTTTGCTTTTATATTTTTCTTCACGTGAAATGTTACCAAGTCATACAAGACAGCCATACCAGGACAAGGACCTTATTTTTATTTCATATTTTTTTAATTTCTTATTTGATGCTTGATGTCTATATTGAAATTTGACTATTCAAGATTCACATTGTGTAGAACCATTCGGGGAAGAAGCACTCTCTATTAAGGATTTTTCATATTTAGGGGTCGAACCCAAGACTTCTAGTTAAGAAAAAAACAACACTATATGATATAGATGATTTTTCATATTTATTTAATTACTACCTCCTCAATAAAAGTTGAAAATATTAAGTAATAAAAATTGAGGTGAATAAATACATTATTACTCCTATTTCACAAAAAGCCTTTTATTTCTGGAAGAAAATGTTAAATAAATTGGTGCCTGTGTTGTTAGGGTGTGCACGTCTGCCACAAATTTCATGGAAACTCCTCCAATCAATTTAAGTAGTACTATTAAATTAGTCATCTACCTTTTTTTTTTCTCCTCAACAAATTAGTTTACAACTGAAAAAAAAGAAAGAAGAATTGATTTACACAATCAAGAAATGGTTGAAATATTACTATATTTAACTGGATGTCTCGAATTTAAGTTAAGAAAATAATGAACTTTTTTTATATGGAGAAATTTTCCTTTTATGCCCCTCTCACATAGTAGTCACATGATGAAATTCCAAATAAGTAAGAATCCCAAATAGATAGTACACACTAAATAAAAAAATAAATACTCCTAAAAAATAGTTTATTTGGTAGTAGTTTGCATTCTTAAGCAATTCCAATGATTACCCCAAAATTATGTAAACACCATACTATAAGAAACCTAAAAATTAAACAACACATGAAATGATGCGCAACTAGTAAGGTCTGAGGGGTTTCATTCGATCCCCTTGTTGGAAAATATATTTTTTATTCATGATTAAAATTATTTTTTATATAATAAATGTTGAACCCCTATGACTTCTTTATAAGCTTATTTTTCTATATTTTAAATCCCGTGTAATCTTGATCTCGACACAACGGAGATATTGCAGTATAATAGTAGCAACTCTAGTCTATTTCGCAGGTATGTTGGATGAACTGAAGACTCACTTATTTATTATTCATTTCACCAACTATATTATGGTCCACTTCTTTTTTAAGAAATTTAAAAATCTCACTTGACATTATTAAAAAAAAAAGAAAATAAAACCTCTGGTCTATTTCATAAAATAAAACAAAGAAAAAATTAACGCGATTTATTGACTTGGTGCAATTTTTGTTTGGTAGTTCTAAACTTGTAAATTGACACCATTTATTTTCTCTCCGTACCTTTTCCAAAGCCAAATGAGAAAACAGAGGTATCTGCAACATACCTACCTACCTACAAAGATTTTTACTTTCTTGGTTGAATTTTTCTGCAAAATAAACCCCCTTTTTTTTTTTCAGATGTGTTCTTGTACAAAAGACATTAATGACAGCTGAAGAAGTTTGAAAACTTTGTGAGAGGACATAAGGTTTTTGGAAATGATCTTGGGGTTTTTCAAGATTGTTTCAAAGGACCTTGTAAAAATGTTTGAAAATTGTTGAGAGCTGAGTACTAATTCCTTCTTGGGGTTTTCAAGATTCTTTGAAAGACATCTTTAAATGTCTGAACAAGCAAAGGTTCGTTTGGTTCGTTGTCCAAAGTGTGAAAATTTGCTACCTGAGCTTACTGATTATTCTGTTTACCAGTGTGGGGGTTGTGGTGCTGTTTTACGAGGTACTCTTCACTTCTTAATCTTCCTTTTTCTTTGTTGTTTTCTGCGTAGTTTACTAGAGGAATGGGTAAAACGCAATTCTTGAAATTGGTTTAGAATGGGTAAAGTGCAATTTTTGAAATTGATTCATTCTTCAAGTTGTGTGATTTCGTTTTCTTTGACTGTTTCCCTTTTTGTTATTATTGTGGTCAGATTGGAAGATTGATTTGTTTGCATTAGTGGTTTTTCTTTGTCTTGTTGTAGCTGAAGTCTTCTGAGATTGCTCTCTTTTTCTTTTTTTTCTCTTTCTTGTTAAAGTTACAGCTAAAAATAAAAATGGGGAGTTGAATAAATTTGTAGAGAAATCTGAAGAAGAAACTGTGGAGAAGCCTGAGAATTTTGATCTTTCAGAGAAGAAACTTATGAACATGGCTGATGGTTCCGGGTATGATGTCAAGTCAAATGCTAGTTCTTCCAGCACAAGGGATAGGAGAAGGGCTTTGCGGGATGCACCTGAAACTTACAGGGCTAATTTGAGGAATGTTGCTGATAATTGGGCTGATGAGGATGATAGAGTGATGTATAAGACTAACATTGATGAACAAAGACAAGAAAATATGGCCAATGAGTTTGACCCTTTTGACTCTCAGAATGGAAAAGAAATTGAAACTCGAGGGATAGGCCGAGTTACTCCATATAGGAGTAGTAGGCAGAGAATTGAGACAGAGGTGTTGTCTAGGTCTAGAAGAGCTGATCGTGAAGGTATGAGGTTATCATCCTGCATTAACTCAGAAGAGGGTCCGTTGCGCTACTCTTCAGGATCGATTTATGATAATGATAAGAGGTTGTACAGGAAGGATGTGGATGGGTCCAATCAGGATGAACAAATTCAAGAAAATATGGCTAAAGAATTTGAACTTTCTGACTCCCGGAACGGAAAAGAAATTGAATCCCGAAGAACAGGTAGAGTTCCAGATTGGAGAAGTAAGGAGAGAAGTGAGGCAGAGGTGTTGCCCAGGGCAAGAAGATTTGATCCTGAAGGTATGAGGTACGCGTCCTCCGTTAACTCAGAAGAGGGTCCTTCTGGCTACTGGTCGGGTTCAAATTATGATAATGATAAGAGGTTGTATAGGAAGGATGTGGATGAGTTCAGTCAGGTTGATTGTCCAGTTGATGAGCGAGCAGAGCTATTGAGAAAGTTTGATGAGCTAAAAGAGCAGCTCAGTCGGTTTGGTGATGTGTCTGAGTTGCCTAACGAAAGAGTCCCACTTGAAAGGAGGATGGCTCATCATGAAGGCTATGGAAATCCCGTTGATCGGTTTCCTGAAAGCTCTACTGGGATCTTGAATGGAGCTTTGGCACAAAATCATGTTTCTGGTGAAAGACCTCCCTACCTGAACCACTACAATGCGCCCTCGCCTTTTATGAATTCTCATGACATGGCTGGCGGTGGATTTTATCCTCCTAGAGACCGTATCCAGGGATATGGAGGTCCACGAAGGTCCCAGTTGCTTGGTGGAGATCCATACGAATCCCTAGCTCCGTTTCAATTGCAGCCCTCTCATTCCCGTTTTTCTGGGCGGTCAATGGACAATGAAATCCCACCTACAGATCCTTATCGACCTTACCCGCCTCAGGTTAATCTTCATCATCCATCTTGCAATTGTTTTTACTGCTGCAACTTAAATCAAGTCCGTAGACGAGGTCCACCCACTGCTTTTGGTGAGAAAAGGTTCTCTGACATTTCACAGAACGCAATGTTCTACTGTCATCAAAATAGTGGTGCATTTGGTAAGCAAGATTATAATCCTCGAAATGCCAATCCTCTTCCGTTAAAGCCGCAGAATCCTCGATCACAAAGGGCTCATTCTGGTGACCTGAATGCTGCTGTAGGTGGTTTTGCTGGTCGACTTCCTCCCAGGGGTCAGCCTAGTGGACAATTATGTCTACCTGTGGCTGGTGGAGCCCCATTTTTAACGTGCTTCAATTGTTTTCAGCTGCTGCAATTACCTAAGGAAGTTTTTCATGGTGGTAAAAGGCAAAAAATGAAATGTGGGTCATGTTCTGCAGTTATGGTTATTGCAGTTTCAGACAATAAACTGACTGTTTCTATTGATGAACGAATAGATAAAAGCACTAAAAAGACGGGTCATCAACAAAGAGTCATGTTGAATGAAGGGAATCGATACTCCAATGGACATACAAACCGTCCTAGCATGACCTTTTCCTCTGAAGATTACGATACTTCTAAATATGATTTCCATGCAATGGATCAAGAACTTACGTCACTATCAACAGGCCATGGAAGTTCCCTTAAATCTGCTGAGATGAGAAGCCTTTGTTCTACATCTTCACGCAGTTCAAGGGAAGAGGACAACCTCAATAAATTTGCTGCAACAATGGAAAAGTCTGACTCTGAGCTGCCAATGAAGGTTAAGGAATCTCCACCACCAGCTGGTTCACCACTGCAAGAGTACTTTGACCATTCTAACAAATTTCATGTTGCCAACCGGCTGGATCATGGAAACAGAAGTACGCGCTCAGATGCAGAGAAGTTGATGCAGAAAAAGACTACTTCAGAGCAAAACTCCACTAAAGATTTAGCTGTAGCAACTGAGATGGACATACCGTCTAATGAGTATGGTAACACTAGCTCGTCTTTAGGGTCTGGTGTATATAGTAAAGAAGGAGACCAGCTGAAAGCCACTAAAGCATCATTTTTCTCTGGCATTATAAAGAACAGTTTTAAAGAATTCGGCCGATCTGATTCTTCCGATGGGGAAAAGGCCAATATTACAGTTAATGGGCATCTTATACCAGATCGGTTGATTAAAAGGGCAGAAAAGCGTGCTGGACCAATACAACCTGGACATTACTGGTAAGTGACCAGACCTCAATTATTCAACATGTTCATTCTTTGAGTTTAAACACGATGTCTTTTACTCTTGCATTTATCTTGTTGCTGATGTACATGTAGGAGGCCAGAAATAGCATAAGTGACTATTTCATAAATCTGTTTCCTTATTTATTCATTTTAGATTTTGGGGGGCGGTGGTCAAATAAAGCTCTATATAATTCTAGTTTGCTTGGTGAAATATTCATAAGAGACTATGAGTTTCCTATTTAATCTAATACAATTTCGTAGAATTTCATTAACCAAGTTGCAACATAAAATCCATTCGGTAAGTATGATCGTGCAGAAGTTGCATAGTTACAATGAGAAATTACATTAGTCAAATCTTCTGAATGGAACCTCTTGGAAGCAATGTCACGATATGCATATAGCGCTATTGTTTCTGAGATACTGAAAAAAAAACGGTAAAGGGTCAAATATACCACTGAACTATAGGAAATAGTTTATATATGCCCTTGGTTATACTTTTGGGCCAAATATACCCCTCCCGTTAATACTTTGGGTCAAATATACCCCTAATTTTAACGGAAGGACACTTGTCAACATAGGAATCAAATAACCCACCACCAATTTTAAATACCCAATTCCCTTTAGAAACCCACCCATTTAAATACCCAATTTGAACCAAACCCATTTCATAATCATCTTCTCTAGCAAAAGCTTCCATTAAAATCAATACTCAACTACGAAAGGTCCAGCACACAGTTTTGTCACTTACATATTTCTTGCTCGTTGTGATGATAAAATCCATCCA
>JAJOOR010019670.1:0-22475 GCA_036250505.1 Solanum acaule | reverse complement strand
TTAAACATCATGCTAGCATTGAGGATTTCATACATAACCTTCATAGCACAACTTCATAAACATATGCATCATAATCATCAATTCACTTCACATCTATTACCTTCAAGGCCATGATCTCAACATGCATAGATAGACAAGAAGTAAACACCACCACCATAAGTGGACCAAACCACACAACATCAATTCTCATACTATAGACTAGAATTTAGGTCAACTTACCAATTCTCCAAGCCATGATCACCATGGATCAATCTTCAGCAATTCATAATCAATTGAAATAGATAGCAATATGAATCAACAATGTAATTCAATAACATAAACATAATCTAAGTACAATTCTATAAACAAAGGGATCAACCCATAACTTTGCCCATAATGCCATAATTCTCAACTCATCAATACACCAACAATTCAACATGAATAAGTATAGATAATCAAAGGAAACATCAATACAATCTAATCTAAACATAATTTGACCAATAGAGATCATATTCACAAAGACCCACATCATAGGCCAATTTTCGAGAATTCGGGGATCATGGGTTCTTCAAGAATTCTTTTGAAAATTATCTTAAAAACCTAAATTGCACATCAATTCATCAATAGAATGATTTAGAAAATCGTTTGACAAGGGACCCATGTTTAGATTGAAAATTGGGAATTTTGGTCTTTGAATCACTTTTGAAAATCTTTGATAGAACTCCTTGAATGAGAGGTTATTCAAGAATCAAGAGTTACCATACCTTAATTATTGAAGACCCATGAAATTGAAGAAGAAATCAGTTGAAAACCCATCTTCTAGCTTGAGCTTCATCAAGGTCTTTAATGGAGTTTTTGAGAGAATCTACTTTTGAGAGGGAAGGGTCAATTTGAAGAATGGGGTCTAATTCTAGGTTTTGGAGTTTTAACCAACTTAAAATACCCTAAATTACGTAGAATAACCATTTGTAATAATTCCCCAAAGTATCCAAACTACCCCTCACTTAGTTGGACCTTTTAAACAAGTCAAACTTGAGTTTTATTTTCACAGATTTCATCGGGAAACAAGTCCGCGACGCGGAGGTGTTCCATGGAGTTTCTGGAGATTAAATTCCAAGACAGTAGAGTCTGCGGTGTTTCTGCGATGCGGAGCCTCTTTTTGGCCATTGGTGGAGCAGGTCCGCGACGCGGAGCCACTCCTTCCATGAACAACTTCAAGCTGCCTTGGCAGCTTGTTTGGCCAAGGGTTGGGGTCCTCCTCGGGAACCCTTAGGGTGGTCCCGGGGAGTCGTACCCAAACGTTTTGACCCAAAAAATATTTATTAAGACACTTGGGTCACCTCTACTGATTTTAGACTCCAAACAAAACATAAAAACATGAACAACATACTAAAACACACCAACACGTAAAAGACTAGTTTCCGAACGTCTTGGTCGTCCCTTGATGTTTGACTTCCAAACTCTTTAAAACTGACTAAAAAGGCTATTCTTCATTATTTTAACAAGTTATTAATGCATAAAACCCATCTGACGCTCTACTTTATCCTACTTCATTTTGAGGGTTGTTACAATTGAATTGGTAGGCTAATGCATCATTTTCTTATCATGATGAATGTGATCATGAATGAAGTATCTTGACTTGGTAGGGTAAGACAACCTAGATTGGTAGACCTAGATTGATAGCCTTTCTTTCAAATGAATGAATGAATGATTGAATGTCTAGAATTGGTAATAGTATTGGTAACCTTTCTATAGATGTCTATTGAAGTATTCTAGGCTAAACCTTGGATTGGTAGACTAAATGTTAGTGGCCTTTCCTTGTGTGTGTGTTAAACCTTGAATCGGTAGACCTAATGTTGGTGGCCTCCTTCTTGTGTGAGATGATGAACCTAGAAATGGTAGACCTAATGTTGGTGGCTCTTTCTAAGAAGTTCAATGAGCTATCCTTAATATACCATGAATCGGTAGACCTAATGGTGGTGACCTTTCATGTATATATGCTTGGGTCGGTAGGCCTAATGTTGGTGGCCCTCTCAAGTACAATGTTGGAATGTGATTGAAATACTCTATGGGAATGTAGGCTAAGCACCGAGTGGATATGGTAAGATGAAACTCTCCCAATGTAAGGATAGGGTTCCAATGAACATCTTCCTATCCCATAACTATGTGCCCACATAGGATATTAGCCAGTGGATTCAATGCATATCCATGCTAATCTTACCGGTCTTCCTTAGGAAATGATACCACCTCTTTTTGGTGTGGGGGTAGAACACCAGATTCCATGTCTAGCTTGCATGGTCTACGTCGGTTAAACGCTTATTCCCATCATGTGAGATGTGCATTATGGATTCTTGAGGAGTTCTACAAAGTGTGGGTAGTAGTATGGGATGCTATCCATGCATTGCACGAGTAGGCTTTGAGAGGGTCGTAGTGAGTTCTCTAAGTCTTAAATGACTATTGTTTGAAAGTCCTCCTAGGAAGAAGTTAAGGAGAATGTTGATCTAATGTCTAATGAATGAAAGTCCTCTAAATGATGTTATTGAGTAATATTGACTCTTATATGCTTAAATGTAAAGATGCATGCTATTCTTGGAATGTATTATGTGTTACTTCCTTGTCATGTCTATTGTATATGAATGTGCCTTGTCTATGGTGACTTCAAAGGAGTACTTAGTGTGAGTAGTAGTATGGGATGCTAGTTGCACATTGCACAAGTATGACTTAGAGTTGTCTTAGATGATGGTCTTTATGTGATGATGTGATGCATGTGAGGTGTATGTGTCTTATATGCTCTACTGTGTAAATGTGAGAAGGATGAATGGTAAGTTCACTTTTGGTGACCTTAAGGTGGTACCTTAGTATGGGTGGTTGTATGTGATGTTATCCATACATTGCACAAGGTATAGTTTGAGGGTTACTTGAGGTGAAGGCTCGAGGTGAAGGCTCAAGGTGAAGGTAAAGGGTTATATATGTGATTTTGACGAAATGTGAATTATGTGACTTTGTATGTTGGTTGTGACTTATGTTATGCCTCTTGTATCAATGTTCATGAAGTTTTAGAAAAATGGCATAAAAGCATGGCTCTCAAATCAAATGTCCTTTTTAAGCATGTTTTTGCATGGTCATCAGACTTAGTAGATCTAATGTGCTAACCCCATTCTTTTCCCTTTTTACAAAAGTGTAGGGCTTGGATATATTGGTGTTCTATGCTTGAGGGATAGGTTTCTAAGGTGCTTAAAGATGAAGAATTGGTGAGTCCTCATAGTTTCGAGGACAAAACCCATCATGTTCCTTTTATGTCTTTAGTTTGTGTTAAAGCTTTTGTATGGGATAAGTCCCAAGGTTGTATTCAAAGTATTAGATGGTTTGAGACATAATGTTCAATGTCTAGAAAGTCTTCCGCTTGCTTTTTAATGAAATATATTTTCAATTGTAAAGGAAAGTTTTTAATTCTTCTTTATTTTCCTACATTGTTATATTCAAGAATGCTATGAGGCTTGTATTAGATCCCTTTGGGGTCGAGTACGCCGTATTACGACTAAGGGGTGCTCTCAGGTTGTGACAATCCCACTGCCTAAAGTTCTAGGGTGCCAGCCCTGAGGGAAGAAACCAAGTTGGCGACAACAAAGAGCAGTCGGCGCATCGCCGAGTTGTTCCACAAAGAAGGGATAGATCATCCAAAGTTATAGAAACCAGAGATGCTGAATGCCAAGGTGTAAAGGCGATAAAAGAGATCAAAGGGTGGCTCGCTGAGCAGTTCAGCGAGTCCGACTTACTTCACCAAATGTCCATTCATAGCTTATTTTTGGCAACTATAAACTATATTTTGAACATTTAGTGTCAAGGATCATAAATCTGTATAAAATCCAACTAAATGAGTTGGGGTCGAATCCTACAGGGAGCGATACGTGTTTTAAATTCAATTAAGATGAATTTATAGTCGTCAAAAATAAGCTACGAATTGACATTTGACACTGATTTACGAATCACATTGATACTTCTTCTCATCATGAATCACATTGACACTGATTTACGATCATTGACACTAAATGTTCAAAATCTAATTTATAATAGCCAAAAATAAGCTACGAATTGACATTTGGGGAAGTAAGTTGGACTCACCGAACTGCTCGGCGAGCTGCCCTTTGATCTCTTTCATCGCCTTTTTGCCTTGGCATTCAACATCCTTGGTTTCTGTAACTTTGGACGATCTATCTCTGCTTCATGGAACTACTCGACGATGCGCCGACTGCTCCTTTTTGTCGTCGATTTGGATTCTTCCCTTAGGGATTACACACTGAAACTTTAGGCTGTGGGATTAGCCATTCGGCGATTCGCCAAACGCTCTTGGCGATCACCAGGCTTGCCTATCCCCAATTATTCAGTTTGTTTTATTCCTTTTTGCATGTTAGTGTCCTTGCTTTGTTCGTCAATCCGTATACCTAAAAATCAAGGATTTATCATCAGTTTATGGCACAAATTAAGTATTTGAGGATACTAAATCTATCTAAATAAAACCCTAAATGAGTCCAAATTTATGACTCATCAACACCCCCAAACTTAAACCTTTGCTTGTCCTCAAGTAAAACTCAAGTTCAGCAGTTCAAAATGGATGTCTCAAACAGTGCTGCATAAGACTTAACATGAATGCACACAACAAGACTCAACTTACTCATGCAATAATCAATTGTGCACTCAAAGAATCAAATTGTGACTCACCATTATCAAAGATGCTTAAGTTCAAAATACTTGCTTCAAATGCAAGTTCAAGCTGAACAAAGGTACTCAAATGCCCTCACAACAAGGATGATCCATATTCACACACAATTCTTCAATAATTTGTAGTTCCAGAATCACATACGATTATCACACTCACAAAGATGAACACATGCATGACTTCACCCATAGGCTTGCCCTTATTTTCCAATCAACATTTGTTTTAGCTCACTCAAGATCACACAGGTCTTTTCAAGGCTTGTAACGCGGTTGAGTGTATAGGTATAGCTATTAATTAGGCTCACTGGCTGCTACCCTCATGAAGTGTAACCTGAACATCACATTTCTCCTTTTCTTTAACATTGCAAACATGCTTATAATCCACCCCATTATTCAATTTCTTATGAACTTCCGGATACCCCATTTATTTTGCAATTCTCATCACTTATTTCACCACTTTTACATTCTTTTTCTTTGCTTTTTTTCTTTTTTTTTTTTACATGGAGGGGTTCCATCTTTTTCAAAACCATTCTCAAAGGGGTTCCACCTTCTCTTTTCACCATACCCCCAACTTAGGATTTTTGCCTAAGTTGGCAATTCAAACGAACCACACTTTATGAGAGTTATGGGTGAATGGATAAAGAGAGGTCATAATTGTTCAAGTTTCTTCCAAGAAAATGGTAAGGCTCAATAGGGTTATAACGAGGTTCACACATCTCACAAGGTTGGCCACAAAAGACGTATATTGTAAAATTGTTTCACTCTTCAAAATTGTTGCCTAAGATCATTTCAAGTGCTTGCATCACTTAGTCAACCAGACTAACTGGGAAAATTCTAGGTTTCATCACACAATGTTCAAAGTAATATCATCACTCAAGGCATAAGCACTAATATTAAACAAGACTCCACACATTCTAGCAAGTTTGCAATGTTCATCAAAAGAGACTCATTCGATAACCGGCTAGTCACAATGAGATGCAAAAAGTTTACACATTATCTTTGCAACTTCATTTGGCCTCATTGTAGCCAAACATTCATTTGGTTCAATTAAGAGCACTATTTGAGTTATCGGTTGTCACGACCTAGGGGTACCTCCCTAGACTTAACATGACATACTTGATCCCAAAGGGGTCGCATACAAGCCTCATAGCATATCTTGAACATAAGAGCATAGGAAAATAGTGCGAAATTTAAAACTTTTCTTTACAATCGAAGTCTTTTATAAAATGAGAGAGAGTTTATAACACTATGTCTCAAACCATCTATAATATTTGTAATAAAACTCTTGAAATACAATCTTAGGGGCACGACCCTTACAACAAAAATCTAAATCATAAAGGAAAGACATAAAGGAAAGACATAAAGGATATATGGTTAAGCCCTCAAATACAATGAGGACTCACCAATATTCTTCTTCTTGATCTACTATGTACCTAGCCACGACGATATAATCCAATATCTCCAAAGCCTACACTAATAGAAAATGTAGAAAGAAATGGGTTAGCACATAAAGTACTAAGTATGGAAGAATGCATAAAAATCCTAGTAATATGCTAAAAAGGACATTTTAGTTAAAAAGTATGCATTTGGCAAGTTTAGAAATCAACATGTAAAAGACAAGCCATAATCAGATTTATACCCATAACATAGTAAAACCATCACCTTAGCAACCCCTAAGAAACACTTGTGCAATGTATGGTTGGCATTCCATAACACCAACACTACTAAGTAATCCCTTGAAGCTACCTTAGTCATACATTTCATCCTTGGACCTCATAAACAATAGTCATAAACAAGAAATAGTCATGTACATTACTTTGAATTATAAGGAAAGTCATTCATCGCAACCAACCATTCAACATACATGCATACATTCATGTCTCATCATATCATAACGAATATCATCATAACTAGAACCATCACATAAGTAACCTTGAGCTGTACTTGTGCAATGCATAGATAGGATCCCATAATCCTATCTTCACTAAGTATCACTTCTAGGGAACTATGATCAAGCATAACATACCATGACTTTATCCATAGACAACATTCATAAACAAGGAGACATTCATGTTCGTATCTTATAATAAGTAAGACACTCATATCAACAATTTATATCATGCATACATAAGTTCATTTATCTTCATAGTATAAGGAACCCACACCACAACCCCTTTATAAGTCTAATTGTGCAATGTATAAGTGAAGTCCCATATCCCTACTCACACTAAGTAAAGCTCATTAAGAAATCATAAGTATAGTTCATGTTCATACTTCATATAAAGCATACATTTAACTCATAATCATCATATCCTAAGAGAACATACCACAATCACTCTCAAAGCCCACTTGTGCAATGCATGAATGAAGTCCCATACCCACATCCACGCTAAGTAGAACTTTTAAGGAACTATAGTACATAACTCATGTTCTTATCATAATTCATGTTAATATTATATAGGGAAAATAACATTAATCGAGATAGACCATGTGAGCGACATGGAATTCGGTGTCGTATAACCCCACACCGAAAGAAGGTGTCCTACTTGCTTAAGGTAGAACTAAATGTATAGCTATAAGGTGGATCCACTAGCTAAAGACCTATGTGGGCACATAGTTATGGGATAGGGAGATTGTTTCTATAAACCCGACCTATTGTATTGGCGAAGGAGCTTCCATCTCATGAGAATAATTTAGATGACCCGACTTATTGTATTGACGGAAAGGCATCTACCTCATTGACCATATCCACTCGGTGCTAGCATTATTTCATAAATTATACATAATTAGTTTTCAATTGCATTTACATGTGTGAAGGAATACTTTGCTCTTCATTCAATACACCTCATAGAATAACTCATAGATTCAATAAAGTGAGAATGTACTTTCAACCTTAGAATCAACATTAGTATGTGAGTAGAACTTTAACATTACATTCATAGTGTTTTCATGAGAATAGACTTTCAATCAACACGGCAACATTATCATCATCTTAGACAAATCATACATAATCAAGTGTAGGGGTAAGGGAAGAATAACCTTTCAACAATACCTTAATTTACACATTAGTGATAGGATCTTCACCTTTCAAGTGAATCATAAGTTCATATACAACTTTCATTAATAAGTACAAACCCTAGAATTTACCCTTTCAAGGGTCATGACTCATGTCTCACAATAACACTTAGAATTACTACTTTAAGCATGAATAAAACAAGATTCAATAACTAGATTAACATAGATACCATTCATAGTAATCATCTTGCATTAATACACCCATCACAATTCATGAAATTGGGGTCCTGGGGAAGTACATGGCTTCATGGGGAATTTACAATAAAAATCACCACTAAACATCAAATCATCCATAATATAAGACAATTAACATAATGAAATCGTTTTTTGGAAGATCCCATGGCTAGAATGAAAACCCTAGTTTTTGAACAAGTTACCAATTTCGAAATCAAGAGTTGAAGGGCTTCATGAAAAAAAGTGTTCTATGAATCAAGTCTCCCATACCTTGATTGATGTTTTCCTCACGAAATTGGAGTGAAAAGTATGAATCTTGAACCCCTAGCTTGACCTTGTTGATGTTCTTCAATGGAGTCTAGAGAGAAAATATTTTGAGAGGGAAGTTGGTTTAGTTTTGAGTTTGTGAGTTATGAGAGTTAAAAGGGTTTATTAATAGTTAAAAGTACTTAAATATATCTTAAATAACAAATAATAACCGTCCCCACCCTTAATTAATTTAACTAGTAATTTACCAAACTACCCCTACGTAGGCCGAAGCTAGGCAGCAACACAGGGCTTGATCCATGGACCCCTATCCACAGAGCGTGGATGGGTCCACAGACCGTCTTGGCTGGCCGTGGTTTGGGTCAGAGAGGGGCAATTGGGGGACCAACTTAGGGAGACTAAGTCTCGAACCATGCCTCCTAACCATGGAGAGTGGTTCCACCCACGACTCGTGGGTGCCCAATCGTGGTTCATGCAGTATTTTACAGCTTTTCGGACCTTCCCTTGGGTCCTCCTTAAAGACCCTTGGGGGGGGGGGGGTCCTAGGGGCTCATGCCTTGAAGTTTAGGCACTAGAACTCTAGTACTAAGTTAGGGAAGTTATTTTAGGACTCTAACTTTACGTTTTAACTTCATTAGGCTCCTAGACTACATGTTAGGCTCTAGCTTAGGTCATTAGATTTCCGGGGTGTTACATTATCTCCCCCTTGGGAACATTCGTCCCCGAATGATGATCTAAACACCAAACTAAGTTAGAAACTCTAGACTAACAGCCCATTATGCATGTAACATCAAAAATGTGCAAAACTTGCAAATACACTATTCAAAAGGAGGGAAACTTCTTACTCCATTTCACAACATGGCCAATGCAATACAAGAAAGTTGAAACTACATCTACCAACCCAATATGCAAGAATCTTAATAACTAGCCATGTTCAAGGAGGAACTACCATCTCCTAGTCATAATATGCTCAACATACCCTCATGGAGTTCATATGCAATTTACTCTCACAAAGCATTCCATCAAGGAGGAATTTCTCAACTCCAAAACCAATTCTTCTCATGAAGTACAATAGGCACTCATACTCAATGTATTACAACATGAGGAAAAACAATACACATAAACTCATTTTCTTTCAAAACACAAGTTTTCATGAACATGAATTATATAAATAAGTCATGGCAACACCTAAGCACATAACACAATGTTAGTTAGGCACACCATCTCTCCCTTGGGAGTGAACCTACACAAACACTTCTAAACATCATTAATCACATGGTCATAGGAAGGATTACCTTTTCCAACTATAAGCAAGCCCAACACAACATTATGGATCAAATGTGCCATTTCATCAAAAACTTAACAAGGCATGTTCATCACATCATCTCATGAAGTCAAATATGCTATCACCATACTAAATGCACAACACCATGAGGAACATGTAAATCATGAAAAATTGATTTTATGCAAAATAAAAATCTTTCAAAAACATGCATAACATAGGAGATCATGGAAAATTTTAATACACTCATGACTCCTAGACACAAAACAGCTCAAAAGGAGACTCTTGGTCTCAAGCTAGAACAGGAATAGAACAAAATGATGAGGATATCGGGACTCTCAATCAATATTTCTATCTAAGCACATGATCTCCCCCTTGGGAGTAAACCCCCTTCTTACTAAAACCTCAAATACTACTCCTTTCTAACAAACTCAAGCTTTACCAAGGCTCATTATAACCTTACCGGGCTCTAAAACCATAGAGGTTTAATAATTATGCACCCAAACCCTACCAAGGTTAACAAGAGTAACTTGACACGCTCAAATTACACCTCCCTAAAGAAGCATAAGCGATCGTTATCAAGTAAAGAACCCAACTTGTAGGTTGGGGTCGATCCAACGAGGAAAATGGTTTAGACTTTACTTTAACCAACAATTATATTCAATTAGTCAAATTACTTCCAGAAACAAGTAATAAAAAAGGGGGATTTTGTAGAACAAATTGTAAGAATTCGATAAATAATCAGTAATCAAAAGTCAGTTTTGGGTTGTTATCAAGATGAGTGAAATAACTAGGGTATCCGTGTTCCCCACAAGCTCATAACGCAGTAATCCTAGTAATAGCAATCCTTTCTTAGTGTATTACATCAAAGTGATAAGTTAGGTATCTCTAAATCCTTGGTCCAGCATCTAGAGAATTTCACCCCGCACCTTGGTCCGGCTACATGTGTGTATTTTACTAACCCTTACCTTTACCTCATATTAGACATCATAATCGATGTTTGACTTAGTTATTACTTCGAACCAATCGACACTAGCCTATTAGATAGTATCACACTAAATGTATGTTGATAATTCTTTTCTTATTGATTACCTCCTTTGTCCGGCAAGTAGCAACAAGGCGAGTTCTAACGTTTGCAACCGCTAAAAAGACTTCTAAACGAAAGAATTATCAATGCATGCACCACACTATTCAAGAATTGCTTATTTACTATTCATACTTTGTTAATTGCTCATGGTTCCCACAACCCCAGTTGTGGAGTTTAGTTACCCATAATCATATGACTACAATTCATTGTTTTAGATGGAAGAATTATAAACTTACGTAACAAGAGTAATAAACCCAGAAATTCAACTTGAATTGCAACTCCAAGATCTTCAAAATGATCTAAGGAAATTAATAATTGCTAAAGTTGCCAGTTAATCTCCCAAGTCAAGAACTAGAATAGAATAATAATGTCTAACCCTCCTAACAATCGAGGTTTACATTCCCTATTTATAGAAAACAAGTCCTAAATAAAAAGGGAAACAAAATAAGGAAAGTTTGTTACAGGCACGCATCTTCATTCCACGAGACTGACTCACGGACCGTTAATGGATCTACGGTCCGTGAGTCCCTTCCGTCAGCCAAGACTTAGAAAATATTTCAACTTCCAAAAATCAGCTTCTCTGAAGCAAACGACAGAACTGTAGTACGGACCGTAGATCGATCTACGGTCCATCAATCCCCTTCCGTAGCTCCACACTTTGAATCTTCAAAAATCAGGTACTGGAACCCTCGCAGTATCAATCTACGGATCAACAGTAATCTACGGACCGTCAATGGGCATCGTGGTTCCACACTTGGTCAGATTTCCCTGATTTGCCTTCCATGCCTTGGCTGCTGATCTACGACTACCATCTACGGAGCGTCAATGGATCTACGGTTCGTAGATGCCCTTTTCTGCAATTCTGTCAGTTGTCTCTTTAATTCCACGCCTGAACATCTTTCTTGCAAAATATGATAAAAACACATGAAAACTAATACAAATAAAACCCTGGACACACACAACTTGTAAGTGAAATGTATTAGAAATACCATAAACTCACGGTATATCATAACTCTAAGGGACAAGGGAATCATAGGACACATATAACATCTAAGACTCCAAAATCGGGAAGTGAATCAAGGAGAACTTTATCATCTTAAGCTAGAGGAGGAATAGAAGTGAACAGAAGGATATTAGGACATCTCATTGACCCTTGGCCTCCCAAATAAGCACCCTCAACTAAGACCCCTACTAAAGTACCACTCCTCCATCCTATCACAAACACTCATAATGGCTACGTTAGGGTTCCACCAACATACACACATGACCATAATCAAACCCATACATACTAAGGACAACATAAAGCTCATCATGTCCAATTCATCAAGTCACAAAAGATAAGTACTACCGGAATAGAAATAAGCATGAAACACATATCGGGAGCAACATTAGGAGGACACTCTTGTTAACCTCTAGCTTGAAGAGAATCGGTCCTAATTTTCTTCCTTTCTCTTCCACTAGTGGTAAGTACCGAGCAATCTCTTATTTTGTGGTCACTCCCACCACAACCATAACAATCTTTCGTGTCGGCTAGACAATTACCAATATGCTTTCACATATTTTGCAAGTAGACTTAAGTAACACCGATTCACTATTGCTTCCTCTTTTAGGCTTAGGGTTAGACACCCTCTACCCCTTAATTTTTGGGAGAATCTTAGAAGGATCTTGTCCAAAGGACCTCTCAAGTGAAGAATTTCCATCATCCATTCTAACCCTCTTTTTCTCCTTCAACCTTTCTTCAAGCTTCTTTTGCTCAATTTCAAAGGCATACACCATAAGACGAGGGATATTCATATTATGCTCAAACATGGCCATACGACATTCATTTTCCACTAAATCGGACAATCCGGACACAAACTTACTCATCCCTGATTTGGGATCAGATACTAAGATTAGAACAGACTTAGACAATTGAGTGAAACTCCATGCATATTTCTTAATAGATATATCACCTCGTTTAAGGTTGATGAACTCAAGCACCAAAGCTTCTCTCATTTCTAAAGGGAAGAATCTATCTAGAAAGGCACTCTTGAAGCCTTCCCACTCTATAGGTCCCAATCCTACTGGCCTAGTCTCTCTCCATTGATCATGCCATATTTGTGCAACCTCTTTGAGTTAACAAGAAGCTAACTCCACTTTCTCTATCAAAGTTACCCCCATACGGTCTAACACCTTAGAGACTTCCTCCACAAACCCTTGAGGATCTTCTCCCAACTCGAAGCCATAAAACATAGGAGGATACCACCCTAAAAACTCCATCAATCTAGAAATAGCCATCCCCCTTATAGGATTTGCTGGAGTTACAACCTCTTTGTTGCCTTGCGCCGTCAAGGCTTGAGGCAACAATGGGATAGCAGACCTAAAGTCCGCATCAGTCACATTCTCCCCTTTAGGGTCAATTGGAGCTTGGAGAGGATCTTGGAGTGGAACTTCTTGCTCCACATTGTCTTCCTCAATCCCTTCAATGTAGGCCCTTGAAGTAGTCATATCCTGAAAACCATAGGGCACAAATTAGGAAAAGGTCTAATAAAGTTGAACTCTAGGGCACGACTTTGAGAATGAAGAAGTGAAGTTTTCCTAACATCTGATAGCCTAGGATTCATATAATGTGGCGCACTTCACATTTATGAACAAGACTCTACTAGACGTGGTTTGAGACATCCTAAAACCATCCCAAAACCTTATGCTCTGATAGCACGTTTATCATGACCCATGGGTACCCCCTAGACGTAACACGATGTACTTGACCCCGAAGGGGTCGCATACAAGCCTCATAGCATATCTTGAACATAAGAGCATAAGAAAATAGTGTGGAATTTAAAACTTTTCTTTACAATCTAAGTCTTTTATAAAATGAGAGAGAGTCTATAACACTATGTCTAAAACCATCTATAATACTTGGAATAAAACTCTAGAAATACAATCTTAGGGACACAACCCTTACAACAAAAGTCTAAATCATAAAGGAAGGACATAAATGACATATGGTCAAGCCCTCGAATACAATAAGGACTCACCAATCTTCTTCTTCTTGATCTACTATGAACCTAGCCATGAGGATGTAATCTAATATCTATAAAGCCTATATTTATAGAAAATGTAGAAAGAAATGGGTTAGCACATAAAGTACTAAGTATGGAAGAATGCATAAAAATCCTTGAAATATGTTAAAAAGGACATTTTAGTTAAAAAGTATGCATTTGGAAAGTTTAGAAATCAACATGCACTTTCAATGTAAAAGACAAGCCATAATCACATTTATACCCATAACATAGTAAAACCATCACCTTAGCAACCCCTAAGAAACACTTGTGCAATGTATGGTTGGCATCCCATGACACCAACCCTACAAAGTACTCCCTTGAAGCTACCTTAGTCATACATTTCATCCTTGGACCTCATCATAATCAGTAGTCATAAACAAGGAAATAGTCATGTACATTACTTTGAATTATAAGGAAGGTCATTCATAGCAACCAACCATTCAACATATATGCATACATTCATGTCTCATCATATCATAGAAAATATTATCATAACTAGAACCATCACATAAGTAACCTTGAGCTCTACTTGTGCAATGCATAGATAGGATCCCATAATCCTATCTACACTAAGTATCACTTCTAGGCCACCATGATCATGCATAACATACCATGACTTTATCTATAGCCAACATTCATAAACAAGGAGACATTCATGTTCATATCTTATAATAAGTAAGACACTCATATCAACAATTCATATCATACATACATAAGTTCATTTATCTTCATAGTATAAGGAACCCACACCACAACCCCTTTATAAGTCTACTTGTGCAATGTATAAGTGAAGTCCCATACCCCCACTTACACTAAGTAAAGCTCATCAAGAAGTTAAGTATAGTTCATGTTCATACTTCATATACAACATACATTTAACTCATAATCATCATATCCTAAGAGAACATACCACAATCACTCTCAAAGCCCACTTGTGCAATGCATGAATGAAGTCCCATACCCCATCCATGCAAAGTAGAACTTCTTAAGGAACCATAATACATAATTCATGTTATTATTATATAGGGAAAATAGCATTAACCGACATAGACCATCTGAGCTATATGGAATCCGGTGTCGTATAACCCCACACCGAAATAAGTTGTCCTACTTGCCTAAGATAGAACTAAATGTATAGCTATAAGGTGGATCTAGTAGCTAAATACCTATGTGGGCACATAGTTATGGGATAGGGAGATTGCTTCTATAAACCCCACCTATTGTATTTGCGGAGGAGCTTTCATCTCATAAGAATAATTTAGATGACCCGACCTATTGTATTGATGGAAGGGAATCTACCTCATTGACCATATCCACTCAATGCTAAGCATTATTTCCCAAATTATACATAATTAGTTTTCAATTGCATTTACATGTGTGAAGGAATACTTTGCCCTTCATTCAATACAACTCACAGAATAGCTCATAGATTCAATAAAGTGAGAATGTACTTTCAACATTAGAATCAACAATAGTATGTGAGTAGAACTTTCACATTACATTCATAGTGTTTTCATGAGAATAGACTTTTAATAAACACAACAACATTATCATCATCCTAGTCAAATCATACATAATCAAGTGTAGGGGTAAGGGAAGAATAACCTTTCAACAATACCTCAATTGACACATTAGTCATAGGATCTTCATCTTCCAAGTGAATCTTAAGTTCATACACAACTTTTATTAATATGTACAAACCCTAGCAATTTACCCTTTCAAGGGTCATGAAGCATGTCTCACAATCACACTTAGAATTACTGCTTTAAGCATGAATAAAACAAGATTCAATAACTAGATTAACATAGATACCATTCATAGTAATCATCTTGCATCAATACACCCATCACAATTCATGAAATTGGGATTATAGGGAAGTACATGGGTTCATGGATAATTTTTCAATAAAAATCACCATTAAAAATCAAATTATCCATAATATAAGACAATTAATAGAATGAAATTGTTTTTAGGAAGAACCGCTGGCTAGAATGAAAACCCTAGTTTTTGAACAAGTTACCAATTTTGAAATCAAGAGTTGAAGGGCTTCATGAAGAAAAATGTTCCATGAATCAATACTCCCATACCTTGATTGATGTTTTCCTCACGAAATAGGTGTGAAAAGGATGAATCTTCAACCCTAGCTTGACCTTGTTAATGTTCTTCAATGGAGTCTAGAGAGAGAATATTTTGAGAGGGAAGTTGGTTGAGTTTTGAGTTTGTGAGTTATGAGAGTTAAAAAGGTTTATTAATAGTTAAAAGTACTTAAATATATCCTAAATAACTAATAATAACCGTCCCCACCCTTAATTAATTTAGTAATTTACTAAACTACCCCTATTTAGGCAGAACCTAGGCAGCAACACAGGGCTTGATCCACGGAGCGTGGATGGATCCACGGAGCGTGGATGGGTCCACGGACCGTCCTAGCTGGCCGTGGTTTGGGTCAGAGAGGGGCAATTGGGGGACCAACTTGGGGAGACTAAGTCTCGAACCACGCCTCCTAACTATGGAACGTGGTTTCACCCACGACTCGTGGGTGCCCAATCGTGGTTCATGCTGTATTTTACAGCTTTTTGGACCTTCCCTTGGGTCCTCCTCAAAGACCCTTGGGGGGGGTCCTAGGGGGTCATGCCTTGACATTTAGGCACTAAAACCCTAGTACTAAGTTAGGGAAGTTATTTTAGGACTCTAACCTTACGGTTTAACTTCATTAGGCTACTAGACAGTTGGTCATCCTCCAGCTCATAGATGGCATCCTGAGGATCCTGGTGTTCCCCCTCACTCTTAAAAGTGGTAAGGTGAGTCACGTAGACTCCCTCACTGTCAAATATGGCCTCCAGTGATGCAGCTGTGGGTGCCTTGCCATTTCTTTTACCTTTTCTACCCGTGGTATGAAGTTTAGTTGCACACAAGTAGATAGGCGGTTAGGGGGGAGAGGAGTATTTTTACATCCCACAGCTTCGGCAGACCGCTTAGCCTCGTTCATCTTCGGCGCAGAAGCGCTCGGTTAGTGAGCTATTATGCTAGAAGGAAAAAACCATGTCCCGTTAAGTTTTAGCTGGCCATCACGATCCAATAAAGCCTCAGAGTGGGAAGGAAATTACCCCGGCCTGTGCTTTGGATGCCACTACATCCTCATTGATAACGATTCCCTTTGCCTGTCTGCGGGGCTACATGTCTCTTCCCGGTACTTTGTGTCTAGCTATATCTGCAAAACCCATCAGAAAGAGTTAGAAAAATTTGCAGAAATAAGGTTGCAGATAAACTAGCTGAACCAATCGGTGAGTTGCCGAGCCACTTTGGCGCGCCAATCGGGATTGCCAAAAGGACTGGCCTGAAAAATTCCCAGAAAAATGGCAGGTCGGTGATTTTCAGGGCCCTTCGGCGAATTGCCTACACCACTCGGCTAGCTTAAACTAGCCAGCCGAATATTACAATGTGTTTTAGGGGATAGGGGCACAAAAATGGTGATCAAAGGGACCTTTCGGTGAGTCACCGAGTGAACTCGGCGAGCTCAGGATTCTTGTCGAAAGTTACAGACTGTAACTAAGCCAAATCACAAAATTACAGGCGATAAAGGGGGACGTTGGCGTACCACTGAACCGTATGGCTAGCTCGACCCAGCTCACCAACGTGCCAAATTTCAACCCCAATTCCTAAAATCAAGCTCACAGCCCCGAAAACAAAATCAAACACACATATTATGCAATTCATACAATACTCGTACTACCCATGCCTTCGGGGTATTCAGACTTCCCCCGATTTGGCCATAATTGGCCTTTTGACAAATTTTTCCCTTAAGATTAACGCCAACCGCTCTATCATTGGTAAAATTACGTCATTTGGCTGAATTTGGGGTTACTCAGACTTCACCCAACTAGACCAAACATAAAATAACTGCAATCCAACAATTTATGATCAATTTTAACACACGAAACTCGAGAAATCATATTTTAAGCCATTAGGCACAATTTTGATATACTAAAAATGCAATAAACTACACAAAACATGTTTTAAGCACTGACCCAACACAAAACAACACATATTTATCGAGTGCATTCGTGTTCAACCACAAATCAAGAGTTTGGGAGTTCGGAAAACCAACCTTAGTACCGAATTTAGAGTTTGATAAGCTAGGCGGCAATGCAATCCAAATCTAAACATGAGATCAAGAGAAAAAGGTAAGTAAAATAGAAAAAATACAGGAATTTAACAATAAGCTCCATATGAGAGATTTTTACTAAACCCAGGGGCCCTACATTCCTAATTTGGTCTGGGAGTTTTACACTGCTTATAAAGCTTTAGTGCCACAGGGGAAGAGGAAGGTTGTCACCTTCAAGCAAGTCGACTGTGTAGTTGTCAAGGGAAGAAGGTAAAATGTGCTAGTGATGACATATATGCTGTCATGGAATGTACTGCCAACATTGTTGATGAATACCACATCATGATAAAAAGAACGGCTTCGGAGCACATGAAAATTAGGCTAGCCCCTCTACTTTTAGATGGTACTCCTAGGTTGATTGAGGCCGGAGTGCCCATAAAGAAGAAAGATCTTAATGTGGCTGCGAGATACTGGTTTGGGTTTATTAGAAGCACAATCATGTTGTCCCAGAATGAGTATATCCTCCGCCATACGAAAGAAGTTTGTCTTGGCTTCGTCATTGCTGAGAAAAGCCTCAATTTGGGTATGATTTTTGGACAAGAGATGGCCATGAGGTCCAGATAGCGCAAGATATCATTCCCTTTTTTGGTGTTGATCACCGAGTTGTGGAGACGAGCCCGGGTGCCTCGTGATGAGCAGAAGGACGTGGAAGTGATTCCTACCTCCTCTACTGATATCTGACGTATTGAGTGTGAGTATTTGAAGGATGAGGTTGAGAAGAAGAGGGTAGTCCAGGTGGATACATTCCCCGCTGTTGAGATCGACACACTACCTGCAGAGGCAATATTATCTACCTCGGCCTCTGGGCCTTCAAGTATTTCTAGCTCCGACCCTTCCATGACCCTGAGTTTTTCTGCTGCTGCCTTGCCTCCTAGGTCTACTGCTACTAGTGCCTCCCAACCTCCACTCACCTAGGCCATGCTGCTACGGATGGGGCACCAAGCCTATTCTACTGATATTCGTGCCTCCATGCTAGAGTCTACAGACCCTGGGATTATTGAGAGCACTCTCACAGCTACTGTAACATCTCTTAGAGAGTCTATTGATGCCCTCAAGGCAAGGATATAGGAGTGTGAGAGAAGTCATAAAGCCACTCATGAGGTGACGAGCCTAAAGGCTGCAATTGCAGAGTTGAGAAAAGATGTGGACTAGCTGAAGTCCACATATATGTTAATGATTTTTGGGTCCGTGGAGATCCCTGATGACCTAGACACAGGTATGCCAGCTTATTCTGATGTACCTCCGGCTACCACTGGAGATGAGGTTAGAGTTGAGGGTGTGGCAGCAGAGTCTGAGGCTTAGACTGATGAGAAGGATCTCGGTATCCTCGAGGAGACCACATATGAGGGCTTGACGGAGGTTGAGGAAACTATAGTACATTCACCCATTCAGACTTCATTGAGAGAGACTTCCATGGAAGGCTCTAGTTGAGCTAGTATTGATGTTACCCCGGGTACTAATGGCCAAGACTAGAGTGTGACCCTAGGCATTGATACCCTGACAGACGGAGTGACTGTGTAGACAGGATCATTCTTTACCTCTATCTCTGTTGTTTTTGTGATTTTTATGTTTTTAGTTGCATTTGAGGACAACTGCTTTTCTTTTTGTGTGTGGGGTGAGGTATTTCCATACCTACCTCTTGTGTTTTGATTTTGTTTGTGAATATTGGATTTTGTGATCTATTTTTTGTTTTGATCTTATTTTGTGGATGTTTGAGCTTATGGCTCCCTGTTTTGAATGGAATCGGTTTTGACCTATTTTGAAAATTTTGTGCCACCTCTTTTGTGTGTAATTGTGGCTGTTCTTGTGCAAATTTGAGTGTCGGTGATGATCAATACCGATGACTTAAATAGTGCTCTTAATTGAATCAAATGAATGTGCGGCTACAATGAGGCCAAATGAAGTTGCATAGACAATGTGTGAACTTTTTGCATATCGTTGTGACTAGCTGGTTATCGAATTTGTCTTTTGTGAAGAACATTGCACACTAGCTAGAAAGTGTGGAGTCTTGCTTAATATTGTTGCTAATGCCTTGTGTGATGCTTACTTTGAACATTGTGTGATGACACCTAGAATTTTCCCCATTGATCTGGTTGACTAAGTTATGCAAGCACTTCAAATGATCTTAGGCAACAATTTTATAGAGTGAAACTATTTGACAATATACCTCTTTTGTGGCCAACCTTGTGAGATGTGTGAACCTTGCTTTAACCACCTTGAACCTTACCCTTTTCTTGGAATAAACTTTAACAATTGTGACCTCTCTTTATCCATTCACCCATAACTCTCATGAAGTGTGGTTCGTTTGAATAGGGAGAAGGATTCTCAAGATGTGATCGATTATAGGCACATATAGGCAATATGGGTAATTGCAACTACGAGTAAATAGTTAAATATCAGTGAGTAGGCTAGACTATAAGGGATATAGTTTTCTCCCGAACAACTATCCCGAATCAGGTGATTTCTTTCAAACATCAACAAGTATGACAATGAAGAACAACCCACACCTTATTTCCTTTACTCTCTCAAGCTAAATGTGTGGGATTGGGTTTAGGATTCACTCTCGAGCTAAACCCAGATCAACCCAAAACCCACAAACCATCAATCAATAATCTTAGTTCAAAACATCTCTCTCGAGCAAGTCAAGAACACAAATATAGAACTGCATTTGCAACTACAATTCTTAAATTAAACCATGATTAATGATTAAACTAACTTTTAAATAGCATTTAAACTAGTAATTAGTAATACCCATAAACTAATTTAGCCCATAATCACATGATCACACCCAAAGAATTGTGGTTTTAGCCAAACATTATAAAAAGGTAAAAACAGTTACCAAATTAATTATCCATCAACTGAGTAAGAGTGATTTTGTCTTTACAATGCTTCAATTTTTTTAATCTTTGAAACCCACTTCCAAATTCTCCAAATAAAACTTCTCCAATTCTTCAAAGCTAAGAAAAACTATAGAGAAAAGTGTTCTAAAAATGTTTCAATGGAAAATAGTTGTCAAAAGATGCTAAAATAAATATTCAAAATCTAATTTATAGTTGCCAAAAATAAGCTACGAATGAACATTTGGCGAAGTAAGTTGAACTCGCCGAACTTCTCAGCGAGCCGCTATTTGATCTCTTTCATCACCTTTTTGCCTTGGCATTCAGCATCCTTAGTTTCTGTAACTTTGGGCGATCTATCCTAGCTTCATGGAACTGCTCAATGATGCGCCAACTACTCCTTTTTGTCACCGACTTGGTTTCTTCCCTTAAGGCTGGCACACTGGAACTTTAGGAGGTGGGATTAGCTATTCGATGATTCGCTAAACGCTTTTTGCGATCACCAGACTTGCCTTTATTCAATTCTTCAGTTTGTTTTGTTCCTTTTTGCATGTTAGTGTCCTTACTTTGTTCCTCAATCCATATACTTGAAAATCAAGGATTTATCATCAGTTTCTGGCACAATTTAACCATTTGAGGACACTAAATCTATCTAAATAAAGCCCTAAATGAGTCCAAATCTAGGAGTAATTAACACCCCCCAACTTAAACCTTTGCTTGTGCTCAAGTAAAATTCAAAGTTCAACAGTTCAAAAAGGATGTCTCAAAAAGTGTTGCATAAGATTCAACATGAATGCACACAACAAGACTGAACTTTCTCAGGCAATGATCAATTGTATAGTCAAAGATTCAAATTGTGACTCACCATTATCAAAGATCCCAAAGTTCATAATACTTGCTTCAAATGCAAGTTCAAGCTCAACAAAGGTACTCAAATGCCGTCACAACAAGGATGATTCCATATTCACATATAATTCTTCAACAACTTGTAGTTCTGGAATCACATATGAATCTCACACTCACAAAGATGAACACATGCATGACTTTACCCACAGGTTTACCCTTATTTTCCAATCAATACTCGTTTCAGCTCACTGAAGATCACGAAGGTCTTTTCAAGGCTTCTAACAGGGCTGAGTGTAAAAGTATGGTCATTTAAGCTCAGTGGCTGCTACCCTCATGAAGTGTGGCCTGAACATCGTATTGCTCCTTTTCTTTAGCATTGCAAACATGTTTATAATCCACCCCATTATTCAACTTCTTATGAATTACCGGATACCCCATTTCTTTTGCAATTTTCATCACTTATTTCAGAACTTTTTCATTCATTTTCTTTGCTTCTTTTCTCTTTTCTCTTTTTTTACATGGAGGGGTTCCATCTTTTTCTAAACTATTCTCAAAGGGGGATTTTCTCACACTTCTTGATTTTTCTTCCTTTTCACCACACCCCAACTTAAGCTTTTGACCTAAGTTGGCTATTCAAACAAATCACACTTTATGAGTGTTATGGGTGAATGGATAAAGAGAGGTCATAATTGTTCAAGTTTCTTCCAAGGGTAAGACTCAAGGAGGTTAAAGCAAGGTTCACACATCTCACAAGATTGGCCAAAAAAGAGGTATATTATAAAATTGTTTCACTGTTCAAAATTATTGCCTAAGATAATTTCAAGTGCTTGCATCACTTAGTCAATCGGACCAACTGTAACATCCGACAATTTAAAATGAATATGAAGAAGCTTGAAATTGGAAGTAGTCATTTTTGGAAAAAAATTCAGAATTTGGAAATTCGGCCAAGTGTGGAAATCAGTGAGTTTTTGGCCAACTTTGAGCAGTCATAACTCCTAGCTCA
>JAJOOR010019669.1:0-13773 GCA_036250505.1 Solanum acaule | reverse complement strand
GGGGGGGGGAGTAATTAGGATTTAGGGATTTAGTCTATGTGGCAGTGGAACCCTCTTGGCATGTAATGTGACATCCACATGGCAGTTAACAACTTTCGTTAATTAGAAGGGTACTTTTGACCCAATAGTTTGACGGAAAGGGTAGTTTTGAGCCAAAATATAGTTTAAGGGTAAATATGAGGTATTTCAGATAGTTTAAGGGTATTTTTGACCCTTTTCCGTTTAGTCTATGTGACAGTGGAACCCTATTGGCATGCAATGTATCATCCACATGGCATTTAACAACTTTTGTTAATAAGAAGGGCACTTTTGACCCAATAGTTTGACGGGAAGGGTAGTTTTGAGCTGAAATATAGTTTAAGGGTAAATATGAGCTATTTCGGATAGTTTAAGGGTATTTTTGACCCTTTTCCGTTTAAACAATGATAAGGGGTATTTTGAAAATTCTGAATTGGCATAATACATAAACATGACCCTTAACTTGGCTTCAACAGACAACTATGCCCTCCAACTTTGACTGTGCACTAGTAGACACTTAAACTTGTATAAAATTGAACAAAGACACACGTGTCCTACATGTCATAATACATGTAGGATGCCACGTAGGACACAAAATTGTCATGTAGGGTGCCATGTAGGACAAATGTGTATTTGTTCAATTTTATACAAATTTAAGTGCTTATTTGTGTACAACTAAAGTTAAGGGTCATAATTACCAGCTAACACCAAGTTAAGGGTCATGTTTATGTATTATGTCTTTTGAATTTTCTGCAACCTTACACCTCAAATAGGATACACCTGTCGTATACGTGTCACCATAAAGCTATTTATTTAAGTTTCTGTGTTCAAAACTTTTAATTATAGAGTTATTTTCTCTCACAGTAATCTTCCCTAATAGTATGAGTTGTATTAAGCTTTAATAATTTTTTCTTCGTTTCAATGCAATCAGTTACTCACTCGTAGGGTTGTTCATGGTTATGGTTAAAAAATAAAACTAAATCGCAATTCGAATCAAATCGATTTAAAATTTAATATTTGGTTTGGTTTGGTTAGGTTTGGTTTTAAATTTTGGAAATCGATACTATTAGGTTTGATTTTGATTTTACTAAAAAAACAACAACAAAAATAATTAAACCGAACCGATAAATTAGATATATAAGTTTTATAATTATTTATATATTATACATAAATAAAATATAGATGTTTTGTTAAATTTTGATTAACTCAAGTATTTAACTTTACCATTTTCTCAAGCCCAACACTTAAATTTTAGCCTAACCTTTACAATCCTTAGTCGAAGTCCATCAAAATCCATTACTTTAGTTTTTACCTACCCTACCTCATATAAGATAGTCACACTTTCTCTTAATTGAATCACTTTGTTCGTGGAATGATAACTTTAGTATTGCTTAATTGAACCGACATTAGCTTTCTTGTGAATTGTTCATGTACTAATTTGTGTCTATCGAGATATGTATATCCTCAAAAAATTGATTACTTTCAAACTGAAAAAATCAGAAAAACAGAACCAAACCGACAATAACCAAATCGGCGGTTTTTATTTGTTTGGTTTTAGAAATTTAAAAAACCGACTAGATTGATTTGGTTTTGGTTTTAACCAATAACCGATCCAAACCAAACCACAAGCGCCCCTACTCCCTCGGTCCCATATTAGTTGATCATCTTACTAAATATCGTTGTTTCATATTAGTTGTCTACCTTATTAAATTAAAAAAACATTAATTAATTTTTTTGGGAAAATGGCCAAATGACCCCTCAACCTATTACCGGATTTCCAACTACACACCTATCCTCTGCGGGAGTCCTATTACCCCCCTGAAGTACTTTAAAATGGAATAAATAACCCCTTAAGTGTTGAGTTGGCATGGAGAGTGTATTTCACTCTATTTGAGAGAGTGAGTTGCCTATTTTTTTTTTTTCTTTTTCTTTCTCTTTCTTCTTATTTATCTATACAACATTTTTCACCATTATCTTTGTTGAAACTTTTTCAATGGATATTTGAAATAAAAATTATCAACAACAATGCATTTAATGAATAAATAATTTTTCAATAAACTTATTTAGAACATATCTAACAAATTTTTATTTTTATTTTTTAAAAAACATACCCATTAATTTATTTATTTTAAAAGTGATGGATTCAAGAGTAACAAAATCAAAGTGAAGTAATTGTATATTTAAAAAATATTTTCAAACTTAATAAAAGAAACTAAAACAAAACAATTTCTTCTACATTTTGAAAGAAGGATCCTACATGTTCTCCTAAAATTCATGAAGAATCAAAATCAAAAATCCAAATTATAAATTAATCATGAAAATTTTAGAGGGAGAAATAATAAAGAATGGGGAAGAGAGAGAGAGGTTTCTCAAATTGGTGTTACAAATTGATCTTCTCATCCGCGATTATTTTGTGTTGTCGGCGGAATCTTCAAGGGATAAATATGATCTCGAATGTTCATGACTCATTTAATGTGTATATGAAATTGTCTAAGGAAGAAAATCGAACGAAATATAAAAAAATGTGAAAAATTGTTGAATTAGTTGGATGAAAGATTTGATTAATTAAGATCGCTATCTTCTAGACTCTAGAGATTCGGAGTAGATGAAAAGGTGAGTTGAATTTTCATTTTTATAAAATGTTAGAGATATAGAAATTTATTGAGGTAAAAAATGGTGTTTAGTATAGTTAGGGTTGAAAAAATGATTGGGGAAGAAAGAAAGAGGAAGGAGGAGAACTTTTTTTTTAAAAAAAAAAAACATTAAATGGTGAAATACACCTGTCAAGTGCGTGTATTTCACCACAAGACAGATGCCTGGTAATGACATTTCAGGGAGGAAGTAATTCCACTTTAAAATAGCTCGGGGCGGGGTAATAGGACCCCCGTGAAGTATAAGTGTGTGGTTGGAAATCCGGTTATAGATTGGGGGGTCATTTGATCAATTTCTCTAATTTTTTTCTATATTATCTTTGCAATTGATTTTTTTTTTTTGAAAGTGTTCACATTTATTTGTAAAATTCTCAAAAAGTTTTTTAAGAGGTGAATTAGTAAACTTATCTTCTTATTTATGATTTCTTAATATACATGTAAAAAAATAAAATCAATTAATATAGAACGGAGGGAGTTATTAATAAGACTCTGATGCTATTTTTTATGTTATCTGATAATTTCTTCTTAGTAATATCAGATTTGTACATGCATGTTCGAAAATAAATTATTATATACATATTTTTTATACCTGAATTCAAAGCTATTTGTTTTTGTTGTAATTAAATTGAATGTTAAGGCCTCATTTCTTTTTATTAAAATACATATTAGGATATAGAGATTGGAGTCTCTAAGATGTTGCATTAAGATTTGAATATTAAATAGTTTAGATTGTTTGTTTTCTCAACATCTGAATATATAAAAAAAATTATTTAAAAAATAATAAACATTTTAAGTATAAAATAGATCTAATATTATATCTATAAAATATTTTTAAAATTTTATATGATAAGTGACAATTGTGATGATTAACGATGGTGATTGTATGAGTCGATTTGAGATGATGTTGACTAATGATAGTGATTGTGGATAGTAGTTTGTGGTATAATGGTTAACAATAGTGATTAACTATAGTTGTTGTTGTTGGCGACTAATAATTAGTAGTAGAATGACACTGATATCTAATGGTTGTATATTGTGATGAATGATGACGACGGTTAGCGATATATAATGTTGACTTAATTGTGGTAATTATTGGTAGTAATTAGTGGATGTAGCAATGTTTGATGGTACAATTGCAAATGATGGCTAATAGTGATACAAATTAATTTTGGTGATTGACGGTAGTGGTTGTGGTTGGGATGAGGATGGTAGGTGGTGGTGAGTAGTTGTGGTTGAAATGATGGTTATGCGTGGTGGGTGAATGAAGATTGAGTAGCGGTAACAGACATATTTGTAAGAATAATAGACATCTTAATGATGTTGAAATTTTGTTATAGATCTTAATCATTCAGATCCATTAAGTGATTGTAAAATAAAAAAAAACAAACACACTTAATCATTAAGATTCAGACCTTGAAAATAAACAAATTTGATAACTGCGATCTGAACCATGCAAATTTAGACCTCCATTAAGCGTAAGCAAATGAGACCTTAATTTCTTTTCCTCTTAAATCTACGATGAATTTTACCTCCAATTGTAAGATGATTTTTTTTCCTTTGTTAATTGGTCAATGATCTTTTTTAAATTGAATATCATGTTGGAGTGTTTGAGTTGTTGATCTTGCAATCAAAAGGTAAGGAATTGGGAAAAAGAAATTTGCACATTGAAGACATTATTGGTCAAATCTATTTCGAGGATAATTTTTTTTAAGAATTTGCATTTCAAATTCTTAAAAAATGCAAAAAGAGAATCCCCTTAGAAAGTTTTTAGCATACAAAATTTCTCTATTAAAAATTTACAATTTATATAGATATAAATTATATAAGGCTTTTAATGAGAAGTATTAACAACATCATCAGAGTGGCGCAGCGGAAGCGTGGTGGGCCCATAACCCACAGGTCCCAGGATCGAAACCTGGCTCTGATATATCTTCTTTTAGTTTTTTATTTAACTTCGCATTTTTTCCATACTTTTTTTTCCATATCTTATTTATTTATTTATTTAACTTAGCATTTTTTATTTATTTTAACTATGCTTTTTTAAAAAAAAAAAATTAAATTTGTAAACGAAAATTTGAACTTGCGTTCAAATCAAGCTGTTGAAGTTTTTTTTTTCTTGTTTTAATTTTTTTTTTCTTTTTGAATTTGGCGTTAAAAACAAGCATTATTGTTGAAGAATTCATAGTAGTATAGTATATATTTTCTGAGTTTGTCTAGTTCTTTCTACTTACTACTATAATATTTTATATTTAAATATTACATAGATTTTTTCTTGTGTAAAAGTTAAAATTTTGAATATGGCTGGTGATTCTACTGCTGAGCGTCCTCTCTTCGGTGGCGCTATTTCCACTACTTTCCCTATCCGTTTCCAGGTTTGTTTTTCTTTTCAAAATGACAATTTTATATGATTTTGCAATTTTTTCATATCAATTAAGGGTTTTGCTTCGATTTCATTTGTTTTGCAGGATGTTAGTAATGTTCGTCAAGTTCCTGATCATCAGGTTTGTTGAGCCAACCTTTGTTTTATCTGTAAATTGGTATAATTGAATTTTTAAGTGTGGTGGTTTAAGACACTTAGATTGGAAACAAAGTAGCTCAATAGAAAAAGTAATGTGTACTGTGTAGTGTTTTATTAGAAATCTAGAACCCCTAATACAAAATGGCTTAGTGGTTTTTTTTTTTTATAGAGAAATAATAGTGAGTAGCTTTTTGTAGAATTTGCCCTTTTGTGGTAGTTTCACATTACTGGGTAAGAAACTCTGATGTTTGTGTATTGCTAGTGAGGATCTCAGTACCTTCTGTGATTTGTGGATTGTCAAGCCTATCTCTTATCATTGTCTCGCTCGGCTGTGGTTCCATCTCTTGTCCAGTGTCTGTAGAGCTAGATGAGCCTTATTGGCAAGGCATTGGTCCCGGTATTATTGATTCCGGAACCTTACTGAATCGGGTTGCACTCATTGGCCATGTATCAGAGATGTTATTCAATGTGCTTCTTATTGGACTGCAGTAACCTGTCATTACTCGCCATGTGTTGTCGCATAATTCATCCACTTACTTGGCACCCTTTTTCCCCAATACAACCCCATTTGCAATTTCCTTTTGTAAAAGTTCAATCTTGGATGAAATTTCGGGGATTATTTTCTTTTTGATTGTGGTTCATCCTTTTGTTTCTTCTAAATGTTTTGTTCAGATTTGTTTTGTTTGTTTAAATCATATGAGGTTTGTTGCCTTTGTTCTTGTTTACTTTTGATTGAATAAGAAAAGTACCCATTCTCAAAAAAAATAAGAAAAGTACACTTGTATTGTTATTTATAAAAGTTCAATCTTGGAAGAGATAATGGATTTTTTTATTATTTTGGATAGTGTCTCATAATTTTTTTCTAATCTTCTGTTTGAATTTGTTTCTACTTTGATTATTTGAATGCAGGAGGTGTTTGTGGACCCTGAGCGCGATGAGAGTTTGATAATTGAGCTTCTGGATCTGAAGATGGATGTAGCTGACAGTGGAAGTGCCACTTGGTTTCTTCAAGACCTTGCCAATGAACAAGAGGCTGATGGAACTACAGTAAGCTCTTCTCCTATCTTCAGAGAAGATCAACTGTTTTGGGATTACATTATTTTTGTTCTCTTCGTTTCTGTTTGATTAACATTTTATATGCTTTTCGAGATAGTGAATATGCATGAACTAATTGTAGGGACATGACCACATGCCAACGACTACCATTCTTTAGTTTGTTCATATGGATTGTTGTTACTTATTTGTTACCTTTTTTTCTCAATTCTTTTTTGGATCTCTCAAATAATTCAAAATTGAGCATAATGGGTACAAATAATTTATGTATCCAACCCAATAAGTTTTGGACTGAGGCGCTGACTAAACAAATAGTTCTCCAAGGGGTTTACCCAAAATAATTTTTTTTAAATGGAACACGGATGCACTGCAAAATTGAACGAGCTAGATGGGACATAATGTTGCACAGTTGTCCAGCTACCTTGTGTTTCTCGAGTTTTAGGTGTGAATTATCATGCACTACTCAGGCATTTTGGTAATCCGTTTAAATACTGATCACAGAGGGTAGAGTGATTTTTTTTCTCCTTTGAAATGGTAAGCAGGGCAGAGTAAAATGGAATTTATCTTCTTTTTTCCCCCTTTATTGGTCCTAGAAAAACCAGGAAGAAAGCTACGTAAGAAAAAGGCCATTACTTCCTTGGGATACTGCAACCAGACATAATGGTTGAAGGATCAACATTTGGGCATTACTTCCTAGAGTGCCCTATGTGGTTCGCTGGTCTGGAGATCTCCAACGTCATCTTTCTCATTTTCATACGTCTCAAGGGAATAATGCATCTTTCCCAGAGCTTGAGCTAATTATTGATCCAAACTGAATTATCTATCCAATGCTGCTAGTCAGCTTTGTAGTGCTGGTAGTAAATCAATGGAATTCCTCCATATTTCACTGTTTAGTTCTCTAATTTGATTTCAGTTTTTTCAAACGAACTTATGATTTCCGGTATTATCTCTTTGAGCTTGGTTAAAGTAGTTCAGTACTCCGACAACTCTCCGAGTTTTTCTTCAAGGTCCAGTATTACATTGCAAAATAATTGTTCTTGTATTTACGCAATTATATAATGGGAATTCTCTTGGGTAAAATGTGAGATATTGAACTTGTTCATTTCTCTGAAGCTTGCAGTTTGCTTATTGGTTTAGCCCAGGTCGTTATAAGTTGTTAGGTTACATAGCATCTCAGATATTATCTTGTTGATTTTTTTCAGTTTATATCTACAGATCACTGAGCAGTCAGCAGTGTTTGAGGCCCCTGAATTGTGCTATAGAAACATGCCTGCTGTCATCACCACCGCTGTTGGTCAAATGGTATGTTAGTGTTATTTTAGAAGTGCTTATGTATGATCTGAACTTCAATTGGTATCTTATTTCTATGGATCTTCATGTGTATGACATAGTTTTGATGGCAACAAAAGCTGTTTTAATGTTTTTACCTGTTCAAAGAAAAAGTTGTTTTCATCTGTCATCATGGGGAAGTTATCATGAAGGTCATATACCATTAGGGAGAAGCATCGTTTTTGCTTAATGACTAGTTAGCATCTCTAGAAATCCTAAGAACTTCCATCCTCTTACACCACGGTTATCAAAAAGAAAAAAGAAAAGAAGGAACGTTCATTCTCTTTACAGTAAATTCCATAGTTTGTGCTCCTGTATGAAACAAGTTTTAGAATTTGTAGTTTTCTTCACCAAGTTGGCAGATCCATTGTCTAATTTTTGATAGATATGGCACTCTCAAGAGGGGAGCATTGCCAAGTCCATATAACTATATAAGGAGACAAGTTGCCATCCCCACTACCAATATGTGATACTTAACAATTTTCTGAAAATTATGACTCATGGCCTTGATGACTTGAATTTGCTTTGAATATAACAGACAGATGAGATTGGTCCCTATATCAACTCCACAGTTTGGCCATCTTCTCTATATTTTTAACATGTAGTATATTCATCAAGTGACCTGGCAAGATGCACATGAAATTTTTTGTTGGATTAGGAACATAGTAATGGTGCTCTTCTATAATGTTATACGGCAATGTTCTGAAATGCATGTTTCTCAGAAGAGGATTTATAGTTCTCTAGCCCCATACTTTCCTCTCCTTTTACTTTTAATAGGTAGATATTTTGGTAAGGGAAAGTTGTCTTCCTTCTTCATTCACATTTGCATGAATTTATTTTCTGGAAAAACGAAAGTAGATGTGAAGATTGTTAGTTCTCCCAACACACAAACTTTCAACTAGGATGAGAATCATTGACATGATAGCCAGCTAGTTGTAAAATTTCATAAATTTCTTTAATTAGTTGGTAAAATTTATCATTTCATGTTGTCAAGCTAATCCTGATAAACCTTATTCAATTCACAGGCAGTTGCTAAGGGAAGACAAGGGAGGGAAGCACAGAACTTGGTTAAGGTAAGTTTGTACATTCCCTTTCCATCCCTTCCCCCCTTCCCTGATGCAGTTTTAACTGCAAGATAAAATCTGATTGTGTCCTTTCAGGTGTACCTGGCAAACATTCGCCTTAAGGAAGTTGGAACAGATGTACTGATCACTGCATATGAGCCTCTCGTAATTAAGTAAGTTTGGACAATAACTCGGTTTACTCAAGCTATAAACTCAAATTAGCTTGCTTTTTGACATTTTCTTTGTTTACCTTTGTGATTGTAGCCCCTTGAGTGAGAGTGCTACCGCAGTCGGGGCAGGCATGGCTGTACCTGCTGCACAGTCTGGAGTTATGCCAATGGCTGAAGTTTTTAAACTTGCAGTCTCTAGTTTCAAAGTGCACAACTGGAGTCTCTTTGGTTCTGCTGCTGCTTGAGTTGCAGTTACATACGTCTGGCATTGCTTGGTTGATTATTGGTCCATTTTCGAAGAGCCCGATTTTTTTTCCATATTCGATTGGTTTCTTAGATGGTTCTTGTTATATTAGACCGTGGGATATAGAAAGTGCAGTATTTCTACTTTTCAACTTTTTGTTCTGGATTTTGTGTATAATATTCTGCAATCTGTTTGCTTCCTTGGTTAAGTTAATGAGTAAAATATACACTTCACTATAACTTTTGGACAGGTCAACAAGTCATTCATATATCAACTCAACCTATAGTGATCTGTCTAAATTCAGCTCAATCTGCTTGTTTTTCACTTGGGTCATTCGCAGCCCACATGAAATGCCCCTAATTAGGACTTAGGAGTGTTTTTTAAAAAAAATATTTACCCCTCTAATTTGTGGTCGTTAATTTTTGCTCTTCAACACTTTAAGTAATAAAAACATAGACAAAAGTACTCCTAATATTTTTTTTTGAAAAAATAGCTAGACACATGTTACCCCTTATAATGTAGAAGTTCAGTTTTAAAACATTATGTCTTAAAAGTTCTTACACTACACTTATGCCCCACGACACAGAGTTATGTTCCCAAAGCATAAGTTCAGTTTTAGAACTTTATGTGTTAAGAAGTTTATACTACTAAACTTGTGCCTCAAGTCACAAGTTATGCCTACTAAACTTATGCTCGAGACAGTTTTTCAAAACATTTACCGATAGTACTGAATTTATGCTAACTCAGAGCAAATATTCTCTAAAAAGATTTGTCGATGGACTAGACATATTGATATAAACCGTCACTTTGTTAGGGAAAATATTCATCAAAACTGAGTACATTCCAACCAGCAGATGCATTAACCAAGAGCCTAAGTGCAGCATCAGTATCTTACATCCAAACTTAAGTGGGAGTGTTGAGCCAAGTAGTTAAAAGAGGCTAAGTGTAACTAACTATGTGATCACTTAGTTACTGTACAGTTAGTTATATTAGTGACTGTGTAGTTAGTTAAGTTAGTTATTGTAATTAACTAGTCAGCTGGTGTATATATAGACAACATCTACAATGTAGAGAACAACAAGAAAAAGAAGGGGTGAAATATGTACCTACACCAAAACTCAAAATAATCCAAAGGAAACGAGACTTTCAACATAACTATAAATGTAATATATTTCAATGCTACGATCCTATAGCCTTAAGTTACCCAAATTCAAGAAAAAGGACATACAATCACTTATGATGCCTTCCAGATTGAACAAAATTATCTAAAGCAAACAAGACTTTCAACATAACTATAAATGCCGTTGATGTTGTTTTCCTTTGGAAGCCCCTTGATTTTTAATTACCTCCAACTCTTTCTTGTGACATCATAATAGAAACAACTGACAACACTTGAACTTAAGTACATGACAAATACAATCTCCCCATCACTAGGAGTGCAGGATGATATAAATATAGGTTTTTTATCGTTCCATATCAAGGGAAAGCGAATGATATGTTTCTCCTATTGTTTTCTTGGAGTCTACTCTAAAATCCACATGTCCATGTATCCACTTCGCCTTACATAATCTATGACGGCTAATTTACCCTTAACCTCTATCAGCTCGTGATAGTGTGGCCGCGACATAAATGCTTTCCATAATGCAATAATTTCATAATTTTCAGATTTAACATCAAATGCAACAATATCAGATTTGTAACCGTTTAAAAAAGACTCATAGATGAACTGATAGATAACTCCACTAATGCAAACACTCAGGCTACTAGACGGAACACAAGAGAAACTGCGTTGAATCTCTCTCCATGATTTGTCTATGCCTAAAGTAAAAATCCAGTATTTTATGTATCCTTCTTGAGCATGATATTTTGTCGAGACAACTTTGTACTTGTTTTTTTTTTGGCTCAAAACCTAATGCATAGTTACACCAAAGAATATCTTTATTTGGATGGGGCGAAATTCTTACTTCTTTTGTGCTGGGATTGAAAATTAGTAGAGATGATGATCTCCAACCACAAAATAAACCATTAACACATGAATTGAAACAAGATTATGTAGGGGCACGATGGGTTGAACGTTGAATAGCGCTAAAGTTTATTGCTTCGTTCTTTGGAAGACACTTATTTCCTTTTGGTTTCCTTGTAGTAAATTAGACTTCTAAACAAAGTTGAACCTTTTTTAATTGTTTTAAAACCCTAGACACAATATTATTATTTTTTAAAATGATTTTCTTTTTTTAAAAAAACCCTAAGACCAATATTACTGCAAAAAAATTGAACCCTTTTTTTTTTTTTTTGGTTTTACAACCTTAAACACAATATTGCAAACAATGTTTATGGGTATATTTGGAGCGGCAAAAAGACCAACGAAACCAAAATATGGAAGTTTTAACTTGACACGAAGTTTAATCTGACTCACCCATTTTTCATCATACTAGTTTCTGAGCACGTGCTTCACATGTGTGTTTCATGTGGATTTTTATAGATACGTTAGAATGACTAAAATTTCATGGAAATATATATGTAAATTGTAATGAATAATAAAATGCAACAATTACATAATAAGAATAAAGACTTACGGCAATAAAACATTCATAGAAAACCAAATTAAGAAGTCTAATAGAGAAAAAAAAAGACAAAAAGAAACAGATTTAAGAAAAAATACAATGTAAACATTATTCTTATAAGACTGATGTATAGATGAAAAAATAAGTACAAAATTAGTACATAGCTCTCTGAGTTCTTATCGACTCCTTTCATATCCTATCAAAATTCAAGAGTCTTCTTCATCTATTTTAGCTATAGAATAAAAATAATAGCCTAATAATCTTGGTAGGGGTTTCATGAGATAAAAAAGTTGAAATTATATAGATAGAATAGAAGGAATACCAAAAGATATCTTAAAGTTTTAGTTTAAATATTTGGAGGCTATGAATATGAAAAGATGAGAGTTATGGATATTAAGAGTATAAAAGTTGAATAAATAATTAGAAAATAATAAAAAGAACAACTAAAAGTTCTTATCACGTAATTAAGCATCAATGAATTTAAATTTGTGAAGCTAGAATCATTCTTTAATAATAATCAAGAGGACATTATCAATGTGTATGTCTCCATTTTGCAGATTTGCACCCTTTAAATTATTAAATTTCGTTATTTATCATAAAGGATAATACTTTATCCACATAAATTATATTATTTATGAGAGGGGTTAAGGAAAAAGTTATGAGAAGAGGAAAAGTATAGCAATTTAGGTAGACTTTTAAAATAAAAATAAAATATTATTATTATATACATATAGATTATAGATGATAAATATTAATAAATTAGATATTTAATTAGGAATTAATCTTAGAAAGTCTAAAAGTCATTAACATTTTAATTAAACTTATACAATCAAATATTTAAATATTGTATAACAATTTAATTTCTAGAAGGGGTAAAACCGTAATTCAACTTTCAACTTTTTTTGTTCATGCTTTTAGTTAGAGGTGTTCATGGTTTGGATAAAAATCGATCCAAACCGAAAAACCAAACCAAACCGATTAAATGAACCGATTTAATTTGGGTTTTGGTTTGGTTTGGTTTTAGATTGTTAAGAACCGATAGTATTTGGTTTGGTTATGGTTTTGTTCGAAAAAAATCGAAGAAATAACCGAACCGAACCAACAAGTTATATACATAAATTTTATTATTATACATACAGAATATACTATATTCATAAACAATTTTAAAGATTTTATATATGTTTCATCAAAATTTATTTATAATTTACTTATGAAAGAAAAAATGTCCAAGGTGAGAATATTTTTCTTATTGGTTTCATGTATATGAGTGTCACGCCCCGAGCCTACACCCTGGACGTGGCCGGCACTTGAAGACCATTTCTGGCCCCCAAGCGAACCCTTGGCCTGGCTTTCTTAACTCAGCGGAAACCTAACTCAACAGAATAAAATCTGGCCAAAAAGGCAACTCAAGTCTCAAAAGAGAATATTTACATAAATATAGACATGAGAGACTCAATACTAACTGACTGACTGTCTGTCTATGAGGCCTCTAAAATACAGAGATGGATGTTGGGACAGACCCCGCAACATCCTAATAAAGCAAAACTAAGAGAACAAAATAACCGAGTCCTCCGGAAAACAAGGAGGCTCACGACTGACTCTGGAGTGCTCAGCTGGATTAACGGCGTGCTGGATGCTGATCTTGGGTACCTGCGTCTGCATCATAATAAGATGCAGGCCAACTGGAATCAGTACATGGAATGTACGAGTATGCGAGCTGGAAAGCTAAACCACAACTCAAGCTTGAAAGGAGTACACGAGAACACTTACCTTGGCTCTGTTCGACTCATGAATAACTGAACTCAATATAAAGCAATATAACACATGCGATATATAAATAGCTTGTAAAAACAGCGTAAACAACTTAGCTCGTTAATGATAAAAACAATAACAAACTCAACTTTACTTATATATAAGTAATATAACTTTTGTGGGAGATTCTTTAACCGACAACCACCACTATGAGCCCTAGTGATGATACAACGTTTTACCTCACGTTGACCAAGGACCATCCTATACCTTGCCGTGATATAGGACCTTACTTTACTTAGTGGATCCACTAGCTTAACTTACGTGATCATCTAAAAAGAATGACCCGTCAAGTCCCATGTTGGCTACATGGTTCTTATGGAGAGTTGAGTTAATGTGAACTCGCTTCCCCA